>VZUI01009203.1:0-31201 GCA_013401135.1 Cettia cetti
CCCCTGACCCTTCCCCTTTCCCCTGCACACCCCTGACCCTTCCCTTTCCCCTCACAGTGTGAATATCCCTGTGCTGCACACCCTTGCTGCTGCCTGGCTGCAGGTTGATGTTTTTCAGGCAATGCCAACCATCCTCCCTCTCCTGGATTTCTTTTGGCAGCAGGCTGTATTACACATCATTGGCACTTGGGCATATTTTTCCAGCCTGAATGTGCTGCTTATCAGTGTTGCTGAGATTATACTGCAACTGATGTTGAGTCTGTCACTGATCTAATACCATAGCTACAAATATGAGTGCTGAAACGTTGGCAGCTTTCTGCTGCAGTGGGTGTATCTTGAGAGCCTCTAGACTTGCTGAAGTCACACTGCAGATATTGCTCACGTCACTGAATGTCTCTGCACCCTCTGTCACTGCAACCTTTCTTTCCTCTGGAAGATGCAGTACAGGAACACAAAGTGGCTTTTGTTTCTCATGCTGGTTTCAGGATTCTTTTTTTTTTTGTCCCCCTGGATAGTTTCACTCTGATAGCCTAAGGACAGAAACCTTACACTTGGTATTGTGTTTGCACTCAGGTATCAGTGTCCGTTGGTCAGACAGGAACCCACTAGCCAAATAAATATGAGAGCAAAGCAAATTTCCTTCATTCCCTGGAATTTTTGTTTTTTTTTTTAAATAGCAAACTAGGCAAAGAGGAATAGCTCTAAAAGTGGCTCCAGTGAGAGAGAAAACCACAATGGGAGCAAAGTCCTACAAGAGATCAGTGAACCTACAGAAAGCTGCTGACAAATTGCATCTTGGTGGTTCCACTGCATGTAAAACCTCTTGGTTTTGTCTTGCTTTCCACATTACAGAGTTCTGCTGTGTTCCTTTTCTCAATCTGCCACTCTCCCACCTCCCAAATTCCTTTGATGTTGCCTTTATACTTGGCCTAGACTAATGGCAGTGGCTACTTTGATCCTCTTGCTGCTCTGTTTGTCCTACCTGTTTAAGTGGATATCTACAGCATCACATCTGTTTATCTCAGCAGTCTCCCCTGTAATCCAGAAGCAGGTGTCTCCCAGCTAATTCTATCTTACTCCAAATTCACTTCTTATCTTTGTAATTTAAGTATCTATTTCCTCCTAGTTCTGAGTAAAATAAAAACAGCCACAGAAGAACCTCTCTATATTCTCATTTTATCTGGGGTCCTGGATGTGCAAAGCAGCACTGTGCAGCTGTTGAAGGTGCATGCTGTTTCTTCTTTATCACTTGGTAATAATTTTGGCACAAAAGACAGTAGAAAAGGGTTTTTTTTTAAAATCTTTCCCCCTCAGGTCAGTTATTGTTCTCAGTGCATCTGCACCTGTGCAATGAGGTGTTTTCTGGATTTTTCCCCCCCCAAGTGTCTAAGTCCTTTATCCTCTGTGTCTAATACTAGCAGTGACTGCAAGCTTTAGTCTCTTGATGAATGTACTTCCTTGTTCCTGACCTCCTTAGCTGAGTGGCTTCAGCTGTATCTCACATACTGCATGTGTGGGTGACATCACAGGACGCTGCCACACTCCTAAACTACTCTGGCTTTGGATTCAGGCAGCATTAGGGTCTTGTGCACACAGACTTCCTCCCTGGAGCATCCTCCTAAGTGCTTCCTTCCTCCTCCCAGCACTTCTCCTTCTTTGTTCCAGGAGAAGGAAAACTCATACTGGGAGGAAGACAAGCACTTGGCAGGGGAGCTTCACGCTTTGTCCTCTTGTAAGCCACCCATCTCTCTTAGTCAGAGCCATCAGGCACAGAAAAACGACAGCAGTGCCCCCCACACCTTCCACACAGGCACACAAAGCTACAAGAATGGCTACATCCATTTTCTGACACTCACTATTTCATCCTGGTCTTCCCACTCCACCTCTGAGAGATCTACGCTGTTGTAGTTCGGCTTAGGCTTCAGTTTCTTTCCTTCTTTATACTGGCATGAAAAAGAAAGAGAAAAAGATTCAAGTAAGTGGCTAGATCACTTCCTAAACCAGCCCTGTAAGAATTGGTGTGCAATTTGAAGAACAGGGGTGTCTCATGTCTTCTCTGACTAGGGAGGCAGAGCTTGTGTGAGTTCTTGGTCCCATGTCACCTATTTCTTTACGCTGGCAGTGAGGGGCTGGGGGAGTTCAGTGGGACAGCAGGGACACAGCTGAACTCACAGGTAAAGGCTATGGCCTCCTTCTCCTAAACAGATCAGCACAACACCCTTGCCTGCAGGAAATCAGTTTTTCCCTGCAGCTAAGAGTATAATCCCATTACCATTATAATACCAGCAGGAGATGGGAGTCAGGCTTTGACTCCACTCACGGGAGGCTTTTCACCTCGAGCTAATTGACACACAGGGCTATTCCACTAATCTCCGGGGTGAGGAGAAGGCTGAACTGGGCTGGGAGAGGCAAACTGACGGTGGGAGGATAAAGCAGCCTCTGCCTGGCTTTGCCTTGCCCCTCCCTGGAGACACAGGTGTTCCTTCCCTTCACACACTCCAGTAACTCCTGGTTCCTGTGGTCTCCCTGGGCAAAGCTGCCTTTTTGAAGACAGGGCCACCATGGGGCTTCACAGCAGCCTTCTCTTGTGGTGACCACAGCAATGCTTACAGCTGTGAGCAAGTGCATGTGTGCTGAGCAGCACGTCTGAAATGTAAAATCACCGCCTGCCTGGGCATCCCAGCAACGAGGCCAGCTGGCCCTCCTGCTGCTGGGTGCCTGTATGGCAGAGCCTGGTGGCCTTCACAGCTCCAACCCCCAAAGGAACCCGAGGCAGCACTGGAAGGCACTGTGCTCAGGGCAGCAAAGGCCCTCAGAGCACAGCTGTACGTACCAGAGGACGGAGGTCTGGGTGTGAGAGGATGTAGCCGTTGTTGGTGTTCAGGAAGGCATAGCCATGGACACCCAGCTGGAGAAAGAGGCATTGGAATAATCAGTGCTTTACTTACAAACACTGCTGTGTAATGGGTGCTGCTGGCAGCACCAACGTTGAGAAATATTTTCCTTTGAAAGGTATTGAGCAGCAGACAATGGAGTCCATCCCAAAGCGGATATCTGTCCGCTCTGCCTGTGCTTGGATGCACCTGAGGATGTGCAGGTAGAAGGTCTGTGTACTCATTCAGAAGAGTACTCCTCCTGCAGTCTGATTGCCACTGTGGGTGCCAGCACCCAGAGCAGCCTGGGCTCTCCCAGCAGAGCTGCACAGGCACTGGGCAGTGTGGGGAGTGCTGCACAGGGCACAGGAGCAGCTGACAGCTCTGTGTGCCCATCACTGCAGGCAGAGCCTCACAGACAGCTTCCCTGGAAACCCAGTCAGCCTTCAGGGGAGCTCTGCATTGTGTTTCAGTGTTGGCAAGACCAGACCTAACCCAGGCCAATTGTACAAGCCTGTAGACTTAAAATGCTTTTTAAGGAACAGCATAATCTAACAAGAGCAGACACTGGCTGACCTGATCTGTGAGAGATTTCCGAGAGAGCCATTACTCAGCTCAAGCCCATATATAATGCAAATTCCAGCTACACCCTGAGCTGCTAAAAACCTGCAGATAGCCTCTGCTTGCCAAAACAAGAGGTGTCTCAAGGAAAACAACCATGGATAAAGTTTCTATCTTCAAAAACAAAAAAAAAAGTTGCAACTCTATTTTCATCCAGAGACAATCCTGGAGGGATACTGGTAGGGAAGTGAGGAGGTAAGTCATTTACAATCTGTCTGTGCTTTCAGGGAATCAATTCTGTATTTCACACATCCCAGACCAAAACCTTGGACCGTCTCTGTGTGAAACAGTTTTTTTGAAAAACACACTTGGCTTAACTCAGTGTGGCGAGAATGAAACCAAGACACTGGATCAGCAAATTTCTCTTTTGGCCCATTAAAGCTGAAATTTCCCAGTCCAGTAAAAGCACAATCACTAATATACAAGCTCCAGAGGTCTGGAAGGCTGGAACTGGTCCTTTTGGAGCCTGTATGCCAGGGAATTCAAGTTGAGGATCCTTGGTTTCCAAACTGCTCTGGAGTTGGAGGAGCTTCTGAGAAGATGTCTCCTGCCGCTGATATAATGACATCCAAATTTTTTTCCCTTCCTTTCCTGGCACTGCTTGGAGGAAAGAACAGTAGCCCAGCCTCCTTAGCCCAGAAGAAAAAAAAATATTATATATCTGTCCTTTAAGTGATATGGGGGAAAGGAGATGAAAAGGCATTATTCTTATATAGAAAATAATGACATAAAAATTGTCCCAAAGCAGGCAGCTTTGCCTGCTGAGTGCAGGCACCCCAACACTCCCAGCTCCAGGGCTGTCTGCAGGATCATTTCCTACAGCTGCCTGTTAACGCTCTGCCCTGCATCCATGTCTGGCAGTGCCACAGAAATTCACAGCTTCTGACAGCACTTTCAGTCCTGTGAGTCTTCAGCAATCAGATTTTGGACAACTGCCTCACTGGTAGTAGCTGTCTGATAGTTATTTAAGAGAAACCAAAACCCTGAAAGGTTGGCTCAAACTGCCAGATTTCATGGTGGTCCTTGGATGTGCTCTCCTGTGTCTCCTGCTGTGGAGCCTGGCTGAACAAAGGGTCACTGCCTGGAATTCACAGCAGAAACCAAACCAAACAGTGCATCTCTGGGGCAACGTCCCAGGGATCAACATTTATTTTAAAGATACATTGAACACAGAGCTAATGGAAAGTTTTTTGACTAACAATTCTGGAGAGCAAATACTCTATCCAGGTACAGCATAAAGTGAGTGAGAGCCAACTTTCTGTACGCTGTCCTGCCAAGAAACCATCATGCTGATCTGGAGAAAGGAACCTCTAGGCATGACAGGAGAGTTGGCTCTCCACAATCCATTCAGCCTCGGTTTTCCTGCTAAGAATATTGACAGTGAAACGAGTGCATTTTTTTGCCAGCTGGCATGGCAACTCTTCTCCACTGAGAACTGGATATAAAACTTTAATTCTTCAGCACAGGCTGTCATCTCTGAGGGATCCAGGCTGGTGACCTGCAGGATGCAAAGGGTCCATGACCTTTTGCCAGCCTACTGCATCACCCAGTGCCTATGTTGGTGAAGCAGCCTGAAAGCTTGTAGGAGTGACTGATTCCACACGTGCTGTACAGAAACCACACCACCACACCAACAGCTCCTCCCTTATGCTCAGAGCTTTTCCTGCAGAGCAGAGAAGTGGTTTTTCAGCCATGCCCATGGAAGTGTGAGCAGTGACTTTGCTGTGCCTGTTGCAGTGTCTCAGTCTTACCTTGTACCGTGGAGCAAGTTTCAACAACTCCCTCAGGGGTACATCAGAGCCCACCACACCCAGAAGGATGCCATGGGACCGCTTTAAAACAAAGGAGAATCCATTTTCAGAAGCAAAACCTGGGTAGTTTTCTACCTGAAAACACATTACTGTCCTCCTGGCTGTCTCCCACCCATCCCCTCTAGGCTTGTGTGAAAGTGGTTATTCAAAACAAATTACTTCATAAAGCCCCAAGAGGTTATTCCAGTGTTTATGGAATATTTACTACTGTGATTCAGAAGTAACATATAATCACTGAAAACAAGTTTTGAGGGCAAACCCCCGCATTCAGTATGTGTAAATACCAACAAGGTCAAGAAAATAATGCAAACCAACATGAATGGGTTGATAAATTGTGCCAACTAAATTAAATGCCAAATACAAACCTGTTAACCTAGAAAAAAGCCCCCCCCCCCCCCCCCCCCCCCCAATGACATGGGGATCTGGTTGTTTAATGAGCATCTGGAGAGCACTATGGAAAAATTACACACACTGCAGTGCTGTGCTAATGCAGGCTACAGCCAGCCCCAGGTGGAGAATGCAGACAATCATTTGTAGGACCTGGATGAAGAGTTTATCCCTTGTACAGCACTGCTAAGGTACCAATCTCCATTTTAAATGGATGCTGAGAAATTAGAAATGCTACAGAAAAGAGTGTCTAAAGGGTTTCAAACCCCAGAGGAAATGCCCTCATCTAATCATCTAAATAATTCAACCTTTTTAATCTTATCAAGATAGGCAGGTTTGATTTTATGGCAGTGCAGAAGATGCCTCCCATGAGAACTTACTAAAGGGTACTGACTTTTTAATTTGAGGAAGCCATTATGACAGGGAGGTGAGGTCAGACAAATTAAAAGCAGAATTTAGACACCAGTTTTTCATTTTCTAAGAGTTAGAAAGCATGATGGAGAGAGCTTGGGCCAGGATGCCTTTCTTCAACGATACTTTTGCTAAAACCAGGGTATCTGGCTCATCTGTGTGAGATGTAAAGGTCTGCAATAAAATGCAGAGTAGACAAGATAATGATCTCTTGCAGCATGAAATTTCAGGGTCTGTAAAACCCTGCTTTATCCCTTCCATTTTCAAACCAGGCTCGGTTTGAAAATGGAAAGGATAAAACAAGGAGAAGTGTCAAATTTAAGGGGTATTTTAAAGAAATGACAGGCTATCATTCTGACAGATAAATTATCACCCAACCACCCTGCCAGAGGTCTGCTGCCTTCCCTAATGGCCAGAGGTTGGTTCAGAGGCCCTTTGGCTTTAGAACCCTGTTGGAACCCTGGGCACTGAGAATTTTGGATTTTCTGTGCTGGCAGGCTCTGACCCCCAAGCAAACCCTGCACTGACCTGAGCTCGTGGAAAAGCTCCCAAAATTGAGTGACAGCACTGGGATTGTGGCTGTGGAGTTTGAATAGAAGTGTGTGACAGCACAGGGTGCAAAACTCAGAGTTTAAGGGTTTAGAATACAGTAATAGATATAAAGCAAGCTGGAGGATTTAGGCCAGAGGCTGAGTCCTTGTTCACCTTCTTCTCCATGGTCGGGTAGTATTTTGTAATTGGGTAGAAAAATCCACATTGTGGGCCACAGGTGGTTGGTTATTGGGTTAAAAGCAAAAATAATTTAGGTGTCATTTCTTAATTGGACAGTTTATCCTTAAAAGCCTTGTAGAGAGAGAGATTGGGGCCATTTTAGTTTGTTACTAGAAGTGCTGTAGCACTCACAGCTAGTGAGAGTGTAACAGAGATAAGAATTAATAAACATCTGAGTCTGAACAAGAAGTAGCCTCTGGCACATTTAATCCTGGCAAAAAGAAGATAAAAGCCCCCAGAAGCCTGGCAGGTCCCACCCCTGGGGAGGGGCACACAGCCCGTGCCACACTCACCGTCTCGTTCTTCTTGCTGAACACTGGCATGGCCACCGTGGTCATCAGCAGCAGGCTCTGAGCCTGTGATGCAAAGAGCTGCCACAGAAACAGCAAGGGCACTGCATTAGCAGCTGCAGCAGCCAGGCAGCCCCAGTGCAGCGCTGCAGCTCTGAGGATCCCTGTTGGGGACTGCACCTGGCTGCCTCCCTGCCTCCCACACTCGGGGAAAACAGATGGCAGCACTGCTAAATGCTCTGTGTCCAAGAGGGGTGGTGAGGATGGGATGGAAGCCAGTGAAATGCATTGAAGAGTTGTTTCAATGAAGGGTCAGGCAGCTGCAGAAGTGGTGGCACGATTTACACCCACCACTCTCTATGAGTGTAGACATGAACATTTATACAATGAGTGCAAAAACCACCAACACAAGAGCACAGAACAGGGAAAAGCAACACAACGACAACCACAAACAAGGTATCATCTATATTGCAAACATATGAACACCAGAAATGAGAAACACCACAGACAAATATCTAAATGACACAAATGCACACAAAACCCACTTATAACACTTGTTACTCAACCACCTAAGTTCAGGAAAAAGAGACAAAGTCGTGGTCCAAACAGACAGACCATAGAGAGCTATCTCTGTGAGGGGTACAGGACAAGCATGTGTAATGGGATAAGAGATGTTCCCAATCCAACAGAGGACAGATGCTCTAAAAGCACATGAGAGGAGGTAAAACAGGCAAGCCGTGTGCAAAGGAGTCTCCCAAACATGCCTAGCTGTCTAAAGATTCTAATCCTTTGTTGCCAGTAGCACCCCTCCTCCCACCTCTCCTTTGGTGAGGTGAGCAGCAAGGCAAGAAATGACCTCCTGTCCCTGTGACAGAGCGTGCTGGGAGCCACAGAGGAGCAAGCCAACCATCTAGTCACTTGGTGGAGGCTTGGACTTGTTATCTTGAGTTACTTCTCTGGATGGTTTTTTGTGGAACCTTCCCACTCACAGCAACACTCACACTAACACACAGCAAGGAAACTTCTCTTGCACTTATTGGACATGTGGAAAAAGAGATCAGTGAATCAAACTACTGCACAACACAGGCAGCCCGACCTACTCTGAACCAACAGCACAGCTCTCCAGTACATCCAGCATCCCCTCTCCTCTTCCTGCCAGTGCAGGAGGAGTCTGAGTGCTGCAGGCCCCCTCCAGATGTACAGGCCAGCTGTGGCTGTGAGGGCTGGCACAAGGAAACAGCACAGGCACAAAACACAGGCTGCAGTTACCTCCTCAGACTGTGGCAGCTGGTGAGAGACATGGATGAACACATGAATGAATACATGAATGGAGGAACAAATCAAGGACAGGACAGGTTGGGACAGAGGAAGAGGATGGCAAGACAAGAGGCAAGAAACGATGCAGAAAAAAATGTGCAAACAAATAATGCCTGTGGGAAGCGTGACCCTATACACCAGTGCCAGAGGTGGCAAGGCTGCTGATGAAATTAACTTCCTGGGTAATTAGTAGCATTTCTGGAGGCTTTGATTAGGACTCAAGTCTCATGTCCCACCCTCATCTGGCACAGCTCATGCAGCAGAAGATATCCCCACATCCCCCTCACAGAGCCAAATGTGAGGGCAGTGCTGACTGTCTGCTCCTTTCCACGTGTCCCTAGTGTCCTTAGCCCACGGGGCTGGGCTCACACCGCTGTGCTGAGTGAGGTCTTGCCAGGCTAGGGAAGGAAAGAGTGACCCTGCTGCCTCAGCTGAAATCTCTGTCTTTGAGTGGCAAGCAACCTGCAGTTAGCTACTGGGCTGGAGGGAATCAGTCCCTGTGACCCTGCCCTGAAGCACGAATATCTATTGTGTGAATAACCTTCAGCAGGTAACCTGCCAGCCCAGAGGCACATCTCAGGTGACACTGGGCCTGTGGGATCGGGCCTGGGCACCCAGATCCTGTCCGAGTCTGCACACAGCCCCTGCTGCAGGAGCGAGCAGAAAAGGAACCTTGTCTGTCTCAGCAGAGCCAGAGACCAGGGGCTTCTATCCATCAGCCAGCTCCTGGCTTGTTTCACAGAGTGCCAGGGCTTTGTGCAGGTCCTGGCAGGGGCGCAGGTCCTTACCGCGCTGTCCATGTAGGCCTCTGTCCAGATGATGTCGTGGTCGTGGTTGATGACCATGGGCCGGCTCAGCACGTGCAGGTACTCCATGACATTCTCCTGGACATCTGCCAGCGTGGAGATCTGAGTGTAGTAACCTGCGTGGAGAAACAGGAGTGAGTCACTCTGCTGACACATCCCCCTGCTTCTAAAGCAGTGCAAAGCTAGAAAACTGCATGCCAAATAGCAACCCAGGTGGGTAATCTGCTCTTTGGAAAACGGGCCTTGACCTGCCTCACATCCAGAAGCACCTGTGGAAATCTAGAGCTTCAAAGCAGTGCTTCTGTTCTTCTGAAAATGCTGAAGCAATGTGCAAGACAAGAGTCTTGATATAACCCGATTTGTGCAAAGCAGGTGCAAAATGCAAAAAGCAATGCCTTGCTTTGGGTCTCAGGAAAACCTTCCACTAACCACACTGCCTTTAGTCTGAAGGCCAAACATACACAAGCCAAGTTTTTCACCACGCTACCCACTTGCCCTGCCCTATTTCATATTAAGGCCAAATTCCCACCTCCTCTTCCAGATTTTTTCCAGCACTCTTCAGTCTGCCTAGCTTTACATCCAAGGATGGCAGCTACTTCCATCTCCACACTGGAAGCAGAATAAAAAGTGGAAGTTCCCTATTTCCAAAGCTTTGTCCCTGCAGCTGGACCCACAGCAGCCTAAAACTACAACAAGGAGTAAAGGGGAAGGATGTTCTCAAGTTACCAAAAGTTCCTCAGGACTAGCTGCTGGTTGGAAGTGCTACCACAGAGTAATGTCACAAGGATTCTCATGTCCTGCTGCTCACCACAGGCACTGGCTGTACTTGGAATAGGATAGAATATGTCAGATAGATGGGAAACTTTCCTATCACCAGGAAAACACTGTCATGTGAAAGGGCTGATAAGCTTTGTAATGTGGAAACAGATTTAGTGTGCTCGAAAACAAGGAGCAAAAGAGTTACACAATACATTGAAACAGAAGGACCAAAATGAGGGAGCCCTCTGCACAGCTCAGATCTGGTAAGTGAGAATGCAAGTGCAAAGAGCACATTTTTGCTACCTGGTTGTTCAGAAGAAAGCATTCTGACATTTTAGGGTGCACCAACAGTACAATGAATTCTCTGTCCCTGATCTCCTGGCTGAATGTACAATCTGAAACCCAGGGGTTTGTTTGATTTAACAAAACCTAAAAATGTTATGTGTAATTCACAGTGCTAATTCAATGAATGCTTGAGCCTTGAGCATCCCCAGCTCACAGACATTCTACAGGCCAGCAACTCTCCTGTCAACTGTTCTCAGCAGCAAATGTTCCCATGCATTTCCTGCCCTGCTGGAAAACAGTTTGTACCCAACAGCCAGCTTCAGTTTTCCCTTCCTCTCCCTGTTCAAACAGGATACTGCAGGAACAGCATCGCTGTCTCCAGAGGCAGGTCATGCCCAAACATGACCATCCATGGATGGATTTTTTCTCCCTCCCTTTCTTCCTTTCCTCTTGCAGACTCTGACAGTGCTAGCTTGGCTGTTTAACTGGCCCCAAACGCACAGAGGTGACTCACCTGCTGTGGATGGATTTTCTCTTTCACGTATTTTCATGCCAGTTAGAGAGAACAGTGGGTTTGGGGTGGGATTAAGAGGCTATTTTGGTACCTCAGTGAAAATCACTCACACACAAAGAACTTGGCCAGGATTCAGGGGTTAACCCGCGGACCTTGTGAAAATTGCTGTAAAATCTTTAAAGCAGCAATGTTTGTTTTATAACTCAGCCAAAAGATGTCAGGCTCTCTGACTGAGCTTTAGACAGATTGTCAAAAGCCAGCAACTGGGACACAATAAGCACAGGGGACTTAGGTGGAGCAGAGCCAGCACGAATCTCGGTCATGGTGTCCCTTGGCTCGGTGACAGGGAAGCGCGGTGGCTCAGCAGGAGGACTTGTGCTGGCTGGACACAGGCACGCTTCACGTGGGCCAGCAGGGCTTTTCCTTAGCTTGTCTTCCAAGCACGGGCCCCAGCAGGGGTGGGCAAGCCTTGCAGGGAGCTTGGCCCCCCTCTGCACACACCTTTGTTGTTGCAGGCGATCCATTTCACGTTGGGGGCAAAGGTGACCTCGCGCCCGATGAGGTAGGTGAACACCCGCACCTGCAGGGATGCAGAGAAGCAGAGTGAGGCTGCAGGGTGCTGCCCAACCCACGTGGCTGACCTTTGGCATCCCCTTGCCCACTGTGTGAGCGTGCTGAGAGCCACAGCTCTGCCTTCACACAGAGGCAGGAGCCTCTGGCACCATTTGTTTCCTGTTTTGTGGCCTGGAACTGAATTTCCAATCACAGTAAGCCCAGAAAGCCGAGCAGCGCCCGGCACCATCAGAATAACAAAGCAAAAGTGCAAATTCTGTTGGGTTTTATGATAGCAGCTCTGCCAGGCACTCAGCAACCACATGCAGAGAGGTTTATAGCTCCCAGGAATCCTTTGCCCAGGGGAACAGCTGGCCACATGAATCATTTACAGAGAGCTTTACCATTTCTCTTGCATTTGACCACCAACAAAAGAGCCAATCCTGACATAAACTGTTTTAGCAGCCCCCTGCTCTGGTCTCTCAGGAGGCTGCTTCTCTCCCTTTGTGCATTGCTGCTAGCTGGGATGAGGTAAACAAATCAGGAGGGTTCAGGATGAGCAGTGGTCTACTCCACCTTCACAGCCAGCTCTGCTAGTGCAAGGCTGTAATCACAGACATCAGAGTAAGCAGGGCTGGGAGGCACCTAGAGAGGCTGTTTGGATCATCCCCCTGGCCACCATAAGAACTCAGAATAGCCAAACCTTTCCTGACCAGGACCAATTATAAACAGTCCTGCATGGCATTAAAACTCTGAGCAAAAATTGTTTTTTAATTTTGAAATACTCAACTCAGTCTTTATAATCTTACCAGGAGGACATTTTTGATTGCCCAGACCTTTAGAAAGCAAAGTGTATGAAGAAGAAAAGCCTCCCTGATCTAGAGATCTGCATTTGTAATCCCCTCACCTCGGAGATCACCAGGCTCCTGCCTGGCTGTTGGTTTGCAGTTACAGCCAGGTGCCCATGGGCCTCCAGCTACAGGGATATGAATGCTGGGCTTTGCCTGATAGCCTGGTCATGCTCCTCTCCTCCCAGCACAGCAGGGCAGCACCTTCCCCTCCCTTTCTGCCCAGCCCTTCCCAGACAAACCTTGCGGTCGGGCCAGTTGTACTTTTCAAACACAGCTTCATAATCCTCCACGGCCCCGTCGGTGATCAGCATGATGGCTTGGTTGCACAGCCCTCCTTGGCCAGCATCTCTGAACTAGGAGCAGAGAGGAGAGCACTGCTAATCCCAGCACAGGCTGCCTGGGGGAACCACTGCACTCTGTTTATTCATGCTGGGCCACATCCTGACTTCCACTTGCAAACCTCACACTGTTCAGAGAGAGGATTGTGTTTGCACACTGCATATAGATTTTTTTTTTTTTAATTTATACAGCCCTGCCTGGCCTGTGCAGACACAGGAGGCTTTGCAGAAGTAAAATAATGAGGAGAAAATAAGTGCTGTGAAGGAAGGGTGCGATTCCCTGCTGCTTCACATCTTGCACAGTCGCATTAGTTTATGCAAAACAACTATAGATTGACCATAAACATGGCAATTCTGATTTGACAGCACTGTCACTTTTTATGGCAGAAAATGTGAGAGGAGTGGGAAATCAGACTCATTATTTCAGGGTGAATCCATCAATCTGCCACAGAATAGCAGAGAAAGGCAGGAGCATATGAAAAAAGAAGGCTGCTGCCATGGGAGCTGGGAAAGGTTATGGATGTGCCAGCTAGAGAGGCCGTGCACTGACACGACAGGTGACCTGCTGTCTGTGCAGAAGGGACATTTAAGGCAGAGCAGAGGTGCACAGGGCTCTGGGATGAACACTGATGTGCTGCCAAGGGCACCTGCAGAGGTGTGGGGCAGATGTGCTCCTACAAGCCAGGCAGACCCTGCCAGGGAGAAGCAGCCCTGGAATGCTGCCTGTCCCCTGCTCCCTGTGCTCCCCACACCCTCAGGTACCTGCTGCAGAGAATGAGGGCCTCATGCAGCACCAGCACAGTGCTAAAGGCAGCAGCAGAGGCAGCTGAGGACATCCCAGGGACAGAACTGAGCAGCCACTTGGCTGCAGCTGCCAGCTCGGTGGCACTCTGTGCTTCTCCTTGTCCTGCCGTGCTCTGAGCAAGGAAAAGCCTGATCAGCAGAGGAGGGCACAGAAACTGAAGCAGAGCTAAAAAATTATGGGAAGAAGGAGAGACAACAGCTCTGCTGCTAACAAAGATTAATGAGAGGCAACAGCATGAGATGAGGAGTTTACAGGAGGGGTGACTAAGGTTGCCTCAAACAGCAGCAATTTTAACTGTATAGTTATAGCTTATAAATAAAAAAGGTATCCAAGTGGCAAGATTAATTGCATAGAAGGAAATCCCTGGATGGGAGAACAAGAGCACAGACTGTGAACTGGGAGTTCTTAGATGTTTTAGGGTTCAACTCCCAGCTCCTTTTGGGTTTGGTAATGCTGTGTTATGACAGACAAATGCCTTTCCAAGGTGGCTGGTCCTGTGCTTCCACTGCAGGTTAACACCATGGCCATGAACACCCCGGGGCCAGTTCCAAGCCTGGATTCCCCCAGTAGTTTCACCCCTCCTTCAATTATGCTGCTATTGTCCCCTATTATGAAATTACTGGGTTCAGTGCTAGCATCACCTCTGCCTCCATCTGTGTTTCAGCCCTGCCTCCCCCAGTGCCTGTGCTGCAGGAAGCACGGATTCAGCAGCTCTGAGTGACCACAGGCACTGTCCCTCCCTGGCTGTGCCCCTGCTGGCCACTGCCCACAGCCAGGACAGGTGAGCACAGTGAGGAGGCTGCTGGGAAGGGCTCATTTCTAACCAGGGTTCTCAGGTGAAACATCCATTGGATGGGTCAGGATGAGGTGTGGGGCGTGCTCCTCCTCCCTGGTGTGCCCACAGCAGCACATTCAGGCAGCAAAGGCTGAGGGTGTACAACAGGAACAGGCACAGGATGCTCTCAGGAGCAAACCAAGGGAGAAAAGCAGGTGAGAGCCACGTGGGATTGTGCTGCAGACCAGCAGGGAGGAAAAAACCAGAGGCTCAAGTGAGCTGTTTCTAGGACAGAGATCAAGTGGGTGCAGATTAGCAGAGAGAACAGGCAGTGTGAGTGTCCACCAGGGAGGCACAGGGTGCAGGAGATGCTGTCAGGATGAGGCTCAGATCACAGAGATAGGAACCTTGTGGTTATGAAAGCAGCTTACTCCAAACTGTTGCAATCTACAACATGTCTGTTTAGATTATTATTAAATCAACACCTAATGAAGGTCACCCACCATTTCATCAAACTACCTATGATCTCTTCATGAAGCTTACTTTAGAACTCATAATACTGAGATACTGAGAAATTAGATGTTGTATCAGAAGCAGCAATCTCCTAATTACAGGAGTAGATGATATTTTCGGCAGGGAAAATGAGATCATCAGTGTCATAGAAATGGAGATTAAAAAGACAGATTTAGAAAACAAACGAACAAGAGGTAATCCCTGGTTTTTAGGTCCTTTGTGACTGGCTGCAGCTGTAGCAAATGATCTGACAGCATTCACAGCAAGCTCTGAGCATAATTCCCTGCTCTGACTGAAGTCTCAGGAGCATGAAAGAAGGGGAGATGAGCAATAACACGTCCACAGCAGAGATGTCTGAAGAAATGCATGCTAGAGCTGGGTCAGTGCAGGAGGCACAGGGCTGTGCACTCTCCTCTGTAGCTCCAGTCACGTTGCCAGGACTAACAGGCATGATCTAATTAATTCAGGGTCACAGTCCCTGTACTCCCTGCTTTGCTCACTGCCTTTTTCTCTGCAGTTCCAGGCTGGCACAGAGCTCCCAGTGCAGCCACAGGAGCCATCAGCATGGCCCAGAGAAGTGCAGGCACCGTGCTGATGGTGTGCACGTCTGGCCAGGGCACTGAGCAGCCCCTCTCCTCCCCATCATCATGCAGACCTGCCTCTGGAGTGGCCTCCAGAGCTGCTGAGAATTCAAACTGGCTGCAAAGCCTCTCATGGGGAGAAAATCAGCAGCAGGCAAGAAAACAAAGCCAGCCAAGGAGAAACGGGCAAGGGCACTGAGCAAAACAGCAGGAATTGGGAAACAGGGAATCCTGAGCTTTGCATCTCCTTCAAAACATGCTGTAGAATCCAGGCCCATAAAAATGTGACTGGAATCGAGAAACAATTTCTAAGTGTTCAGAGGGGAAGCAAGAAAGGGAGTAAAAATAATATGATGCCAGATGATGAAAACCAGAGGGAGATGGTGAGGCAGAGATGCTTTGGAGCCTCCATCCTTGATCATCAAAAGGAAAACACTGCAATGGCTGGGTACCTGCTGAAGTGATGAGAAACTAAGAAAAGCATGAATGAAATAGAGGCAGGGTCACAAAGAGCTGGTTAAAGAGAACACAAATTGAAAGCATTTGAATAATCCCTGCTCAGCATGAAGGGAAGGAATTGCAGGAGGTGTAGCTGAACTGCTTGCTTCATGGGTTGAGACCCGAGTGGGACTATCCCAGATCCCAAAGGATGAAGAGGGAATCCACAGAAAATGGATGGATAAACTGTCCTTAAACATCCAGCCTGCTGCTAGGAAAACTAGTAACACATGCATCTGTGAGTGTGTAAATGAGATACACACAAGTGAGACAGGAGAGGCCACAAGGCTTTGTTAATTAAATCAGCACACAGGTTCATTCTTTTTACGCCACCAGGTTGCTCAGGTTACTCAGAATTTTATGTCTCACTGAAATCCAGTCTGTTTCCAGTTTCATCACCTTTTCCCCACCTATAGCCACTCTGGAATGACCCAGCCAATTAACTGCAACATTTCTGTGATTTCTGAGATGGGCAGGGAGGCCAGGCACGATTAAATCAGCCTGGTGGTAAGAGCAAACATCATTCCCAGGTGGCCTTGGAAAGCAGAACTTGGCTTTCCTTGTCCTCCACAGGGTGGGAAGAGCCACAGCTTTCCCACCCCTCGGTGTGAGTGTGTCCTGAGAAAGAAGGACAGACGCTCAGGGGAGAGCAGAGGCAGTGGCTGGAACACGGAGGAGGAGGATGGATGCTGCCTGGGAGGGAGGCTGCAGAGACATCAGCTGGATGGGAATTAACGATGTGACAGCGCCTGGAAAACAACGAAGCTGTTGTCTGACGTCCTGTTAAGAGGACTCCGGTGTGTAAAACAGGGAGAGCAATTATTCTGCTCTGCTTAGCACCTGATAGCTCTGGGCTGCAGCCCTCACACGCTGTTGGAGGATGGCGTTTCAGGGGAGGCAGCCTGGGAGCAGAACAAAGGGGTGTAAATCCTGCAGGAAGGGTGTAAATCCTGCAGGAAAAAGGGGAGAGAACAAGGCAGGCCCAGCTTGTCGAAACAAGGAAGAGAAGAGAGCAGCGAGATCGATTAAAACCCAATAAATAAGAAAATACCTCAAAAGACAGCACTTCACACCTAAGAATCTTGAAGCAATTCATAAATGTGTGCTTAAGACCACGGTTTCCCTGGGATGCATATTTTAGTGAAACCACTTGGTTTGTGGCTAAATTGAAACGGAGAGTTCAAGTGGTTTATTGAGCATGGCAGAGAGGGACAGGGGGGCTCAGGATAAATGTTCTTCTGACACTGGGCTGCAAATTGCATCTCGATTAAAACATGCCCTGTCTCCCCCAGAGGATGATGGAGGAACACAAAGACACTGAGAAGTTTGTGCTCTTCTTCAACCCCTCCTTGCTGCTCGTACCTCCTTGAGAAGGTCTCTGCTGGGCTAATAATTCTGTCAGCAATTGGACTGAGGAAAATTACCAGGGAAATGTTGCAGCCACTCTCATTACAGGTATTATTACAGGCTGTCTGTTGTAATCAGCAAAGGCTGTTTCATCAGTGTGTGAGGTGGCAGATTTCATTCTCCTGCCTGTGCTCCCGTGAACAGGAGAGGCTGTGAGCAACAGCTGAGAGTGGGAATTCTGCCTGATGGGCAATTCCACCAAATTCCCCTTTCTGCTGGCTATGAGCAACAGCTGAGAGTGGGAATTCTCCCTGCTGAGAAGGGGTGGGCAATTCCACCAAATTCCCCTTTCTGCTGGCTGTGCCTGCACAGATTTGATGGAAATTTTCCCTTTTCCTTTGCTGTTACTGATACAGGTGCAAGAAACTCGAGGAGATGATTTCAGAGAGCCTTTAACCCCCCCAGCACTTGGCAGGGGCTCCCTTTTCCCTTGAGCTGTGGCACCTGCAGAGCCTGGGGGGCTCCAGCTGCTGATCCTAAGGCATTCTGTCCCACACACTTCTTTGGCAACCAAGATATTGTTTGTGAGCACTGTTCTAGGGGCAGCCATTCCCAAGGCACAGCAATGACACCTCTCCTCATCTGCAGGTGCTCAGGTGCCTGAGCCTCCTCCCCACATCAAGGTGACAGCAAAGGGCATGAGGGGAGCAGAGTGAGTGAGTAACAGCAGAAGGTTTTATCACCACTGGGTGCTGCACTGTCCAAGAGCAATCTCAGAGCTGTTCAGAGCTCATTAAGCAAGAGAGAATCAACAAGAATCAAGCTAAGTGATGACTACTGAAATTGTTGACTGCGTTTTTTAACACTAAATAGAAAGAAAAAATAATTTCCTTACCCACCAAGGAATTTCTTCTCTATTCCTGCAGTGGAATCATGTTAGCCCACTGGGCTGCTCTCTCTCCCTGGAGGTATTTTTGGTTCAGCTAGGTCAGTGGGGGACATGTTTTGTCTCAGCTTTTAAGGCCCTTTCCAACCCAAGCCCTTCTATGATTCTGTGATCCACAATCCCACTACAGGCAGTGCCACGAGGGGATGGGGGATTCAGCTGGTTCTTGGTCCTTTTGCTTGTTACCATTCCTTAAGAAACAGAATTAATCTGTATGTTTACCTGCAGGCTGCTGAAATTCCCATTCACATGAGGCAATGAATCATTTATGGTTCTTATCAGAGGGATTAATTCTCCTGTACCTGTGATTTCTTCCCCAAGCACAGATACTCAGCAAAGTGACACTGAGATAAATCTGAAGAGTAATCTTGCACGTCTTCATTACCACCACTGCTCACTAATGACATTAATTACAGGCAGAACCCTGATCAGTTACATTTCATTGCCACATCTGTAGAGGTGCCTGGGCAATGCCCAGATGTGGGCACTGAGGGAACTCCTGAGGCCACGAGCCTTGCTGGCTCCTGATCCTCCTGGGCAGGGGCTGGTGGCTGTGCACACCATGCACAAACCCAGCCTTGCCCTGGGATGGGTGAGCCCTGTGTGCTGCTTGTCACAAACCCAGGATCCATGGGATGAGCTCCAGCCTGCTCCCACTGCAGCACCCTGGGGGTGGAGAGGAACCCTGCGAGCTGGGAATTCCAGGTCTCTGTGCTGCCAGGCACTGACCCCCAAGCAAACCCTGCACTGGCCTGAGCCCATGAACAGCTCCCAAAACTGAGTGACAGCCCTGGGAGTGTGGCTGTGCAGTTTGAACAGAAGTGTGTGACATCACATGGTGCAAAACTCAGAGTTTAAGGGTTTGGAACACAGTAATAGATATATAAAGCAAGTTGGAGGTTTTAGGGCAGAGGCTGAGTCCTTCTTTTTCATCTTATTCTTCATGGTCTGGGTAATATTTTGTAATTGGGTAGAAAAATCCACATTGCAGGCCAAGGGTGATGGGTTATTGGGTTAAAAGTAAAAATAATTTAGGTGTCATTTCTAATTGGATAATTTATGCTTAAAAGACCTTGGACAGGGTTAGAGACAGAGCCATCTTCTACTTTGTTAGTTAGAGCTCACAGCTTGCAAGACTGTACTGTAGATAAGAATTAATAAACACAGAGTCCAAACACAAAACTGTGACTCCTGTGCTTTGATCCTGGCTCTAACAGAAGAAAAGAAGATAAAACCCCACAGAGGGGAGGCCAGGCACCCTCGTGCCCCACCCAGGCACCAACTCTTACCTCTCTCAGGATTTTGAAGGACTCTGTCAAGGCCTTGTTCACAGTCCCCACTCCCTTTGCCTGCAGTTCCTCCACCAGCTGCTTGAAGTGCTGGCAAGAAGAGAGGGAAAAAGCCAGGGATGAGTTGCAGGCAGGGTTTTGTTCCCTTTGAGCAGGGGGGGAAAGGGGAGCCCAGGAAAGGCTGTGCTCATGCAGCTCCAGCAGGACTGCATTTCTCAGTCTTTGGGCTGTGAGCCACTGACAATCCAGGTGAGGTCATGGAAGGGGCAAAACTACTGGAAATCTGACTTTCCCTTATCTACTCCTTCAGGGAAAAATAACCAAAAACATCCTGTGCACCCAAAAACAACAGGAGGGGGGGAAAGAAAAAAATTGGAATGATTGTCTATGACTTAAGTGGCATTGATCTGCTTAAATTAAACCCTGTCTGCAAGATGGTCCCTGGGATGTTGGGAATCCTTTGGGAAACACTGCAGAAGGCACCACCCTCTGCAGTCATGCTCTGTGACCCAGGGCTACTCTGGGAAAGAACTCTGGTCGTTGAGGGCATACAGGGATGTAGTAATACAAAAAAATTGAAAGAGGAAGGAAAAAAAAAAACAGGGAGAGAAGCTAAAAATGCCAGCCAGCTTGGAGGGTGGTGCAGCAGCTGGGCACAGGCTGGGCACCTCAGGGCTGCTGAACCCTCCTGGGTCAGAGCAGCAAAGCCCCTCCCAGAGAGGGCTGCTGGCAGCCCACCCTGCTGAGGGCCCAGGGAGAGCACACTCTGCAGGGAAGGACTGGTTGTCTCATTTCTGAGGGTGTGGGCTGTGCACCACGGGCACCTTCTGCCCTCTGAACACAGCTTTGGCCAGGCAGCCCGGGCTGGCTCTGCTGGGGGCACAGGGGCACACAGGGGGCTGTGCCTGCTGAGGCCAGCACACAGCACACAGCACTGAGCTGGGCTGGCTTCTGGGATGCACACCCTGCTCCCTGTCCCTGCAGTTTCACTCTCAGCACCCCAGCCCTGCTCTGTGCCATGCAGAGCTCCCCGAGAGGGGCCTGGCACTCACCTCTCTGTTGTCTCTGTCTGCTTGGACCAGGATACCCTTAAAACAGGGCTCGATGAAATGAACATAATCATTGTACTGCAAAGAGAAAAGGGAAAGGAAGGGGTTGTCATGGGAGAAAATTCACAAAATGGGCTCATGTCCTTGGTGGGTGTTCCAAAACCAGCAAGGAGCATTCTGCCACTTTGTACCTATTTCCCTTAAAATTGTTTATAGTGATCCTGGCAAACCAGGATTTTGGTGAATCTTCTGTTTGTTTGAACAATGCATTAATTACAGTGTTTTGCTGAGTTCTAGCTGAGCATATCTACACATACAAAGTTACTTTTCTTTTTCCTCACTCACACCACGAAGTTTTTACTCTCACTTTATGAACTTGTATCCTTGCTTCTGGCACTTTTTGCACACAGTTTTGACTTCTGGAGACTTTGTGAGGCCCCAGGCAGCAGCTGAACCTTGCAAGCTGAGGCTGGAAGCCTCTGGTGCTCAGTGACAGCCCAGGTGAGCACACACGCCCTGACCTGGGATAACTGGGGCAGTGGATGAGTCTAGGCTGGCACTTGGCAGCAAGGCTTGGTAAGGCCCCTGTGAACCTTTCCCTGCAAGGCTGAGGAGAGTGCAGCTCCTCAGAGGCTGCTGATGCTCAGCTGATCAATAGCAGCTTAGGTCAGGCTTTAGTGCCTCTGAGCTAGCAGCTTCTTGCTGGGAGTGCAGCAAAGGAATATATATATATAAATGTATAAAACATGGTATTTCTGGGATTTTTTTTTTGGAGAACAGATGATATTTCCAACTCCTTAATGACTCCCCTCCATTTTTCTGCCAACAATGTTCACTCTTCCATCTGTCCAGTCATATAAAGACAGAATTGTTGCCACTGGAGTTTCTAATTAGCTAACATAAGAAGCTATCAACAAAAAATAGAATTTGTATCTCAGTGGCTGTGCCCTGGCAGGGTATCACAGAAAGAAGGCTGTGGAAGGAGATGGTGTTTGAATTAACTTTGAAAATTAGAAGGCAGGGAGCCTTTAACATGGCACCAGTCTTGCCATGGGTCATGGAAAGGAGTTTTGCAGTCTGTGGCCAGTGGTGCTGGCTCTCTGCGGGTAACCAGCCCATCCTCACCCTGCCAGGGCTCAAAAGAGCAACCCTGAGCTTCCTGCCAGCTCCACGTGGGCCCAGCAGACCCCCTCAGCACTGTAAGGGCAGCCCTGCAGGATGCTGCTGCACTAAAGGCACCTGGTGGTGATTTTCCAGCCTGGCAATGTTATCCTGAGGATAGCACTGCTGCTGCTGCACCCAGACACAGCCTTATGGCAAGGCAGGTGAATTGTTGGCTCAGGTGTCTCTCTGTTGTCTGTTGCAGTCTGAAAAGGCAGAAATGTGAGGCCAACATCCCCTGTAACGAGCTGGCAGCCAGGGCTGGCCACACAGCTGCCTTCCTGGGCAGCTGGGGTTAATCCCCACCAGCACAGGTGCTGCTGGAGGTGGGCCACTGCTTTGCCGAGGGGGAGGAGGAGGAGGAGGCTGTGAGGCAGCTCAGACATACTGCAATGATGTTGACAAAGTCGTTCTCTCCCAGAGTATCCAAGATGGTGACGATGGTGTGCTTGGCGATGGTCATCCTCAGCCCCTTCATGCTGCCACTGACATCCACAATGATGACAATGTCCTTGGGAGAGGTGGCTGCCTGGATGTACCTGCACAGGGAGAGCAGGGGAGGCAGGCTGAGGCAGGGAGGGGAGGGCTGCAGGTGCTGCTGGCACCACCATGCCCACAGCTGGCCCTGGCTCAGGCCCCACTCTGGGACCCTGGGCGTTCTCTCTCCTGGATCACCACGTTTTCAGAAGGGTTTGCTGATTTCACCTGAGCCAGGGGTCACCTAAGGGTTGGTGTTCAGGCCCCAGCAGCACTCCGAGGGTGCCAGTGGAGGGTGCAGATGCAGATCCCTGCCCTGGGGGGGCTGAGCCTGCTGCACACACACCCCAGAGTGACAATTGCTGTGCTTCAGCCAGGCTGAGCAAACACAGCACACCTCTGACCCCCAACACCCCCAGCCACGCAGGGGAAACTCCCACCTGGCACCTGTTAAACGCCACAGGGAAAACTTGATCGATGGAGGGCTTCCTAACCTGCTGTGTCCTTTGTTCTTGTTCCCCCAGGACATTAACCACATCACCAGCCTGGGGAAGAGGGAGGGAGGGTGAAAGGTGCTTTGGCCAGGTCTCTCCAAAACCTACCAGCCACGGTTCCTGCAGTCAAAGGAGATGACCCCGTTCTCATCTGGCAACCACTTGATCCCTGGAGAGAGCAGCAAGAGGAGCAGTCAGCACAGAGCCTGCAGGCACCTGCTCTGCTGCTCCCACCCCAGGGAGGCTGGCAGCCAGGCAGGGCCCCTCTGCAGCAGCACAGCTCGGGCTCTGCCAGCTAGGAGCTAACTCTTCATTAAGTTTCTCTTCAAAAACGTGCCTAGGCATAGGCTGTTGGAATTTGGGAAGCAGCTGATTGTACTTTGAGCTTTTGGTCACTTTGAGGTAGTTCCCAGCAACAGATTTTTTTCTGTCAGAGAGTGGCTGAGAGCATTAAAAAGCAGCAGCAGTGACAGGGATGCATGTCTGTCCTCAGAGAGGCTTTGGCCACCCCTCAGAGCCCTGCTGTGGTGTTCTGAGAGCTCCTTGGAGGACCCCTGCCAGCAGACCCCTCTGGGCTTGCAGGAGCAGCCTGCCTGGTGAGCTGGTTCTAGGGCAGCAGGTGGCTCATGCCTGCAGCCCCCTCGCTCAGCCCTCCCCGCCCCTGCAGGAGCGCTGTGCTCACTGCAGCCTGCCCTTCTCGGGCTGGGACGCCCCAGGCTGCCCAGGCTGCATTCTGGCTCGGCACAGAGCCTGTCCTGCCCAGTTCTTGTGCTGCACTGAGAGAGCCCAGCCAGCCTCTGCTGGTTTACCTGGGTACAGCCTGAAGAATCCAGTGGAGCTGCCAAAGTACTGCCAGGTCAGTGTGGGATCCCTCTCAAAGTTGTCCACAAAAATAGGATTCAGGGCTTCTGACATGTAAACCCCATTGAGGATGGCAGGGTCTGTGGGGGAGAAGAGTGTGCCAAGGAAGGGATGGAGCAGAGGGACGGGAACAAGGCAGCTCCAGCAGGAATGCAGCCCTGTCCAAAGCCTTCACATGATGCATCCTGCTCCCTGCCCACCCACGGGAGTGCTGGAGGCCGGGCCACCAGCACTGGCTGCTGCAGTGACCCAGCTGGCTCAGGCACTCCGAGCCCCACCTCTCCCCCAGCCTTGCCTGGCTGCAGTAATGCTCCCAGAGAGCCAGGGAGGCCCTCTCAGTGCTGGCACAGCTGGCACAGCCCACTGGCAGGGCTCAGCCTGGCAGGGCAGGTGTGGCTCCTGAGCAGCAGCTGCCTGGCGCAGCCCTGACAGCCTTTCTGCAAGGGCTGGCTGAAGGGAGCCAGGGGCAACCACCTCAGACAGGACTGACACAGCTGTGCTCTCTCTCCTCTTTTCCTCATCAAACCTTTCCTTCCCTCCTTGCCTGCCCTTTCCCTGACAAAGCCGGGCTGTCCTACCATGCCCCCATCTCCTCAGAATCCCCAGGAGGCTGCACATCCCAAGAACTCCTGGGAGGCAGTGTAATTTGGTGTCTGTGTTGTCTCCCTGCCTCAGGAGACCAGAGAGAGCAGCAGCAGTGAACCATGAGGAACTGGCCCTTGTGGGATTTACTGCCTTGGGGTTGGAAGGGGTGGAGCTCTCACCTTGCCAACCCTGCCTTTTTTATTGCCTATTTATTTTAATTTTTTTACATATTATTTATCAACACATTGACTGTATATTTATATCTTGATTATTTATTTATTATTTTTATATACACATATTTATTATTTATAGATACATATTTATTATTTTTATATACATATTTATTATTTATTTTTATATATCTATTTGAATTTTCTATGTTCTATTTCTATTTTTTCCCCCTATTCCCATCCTTGTTTCCAGTATCCCTGCTGATGGTTCCCATGCCAAGCTACCAGCAGAGGGAAAGCAGAGGGCCTTACCTTTGTTGTAGACGTTGGTGGGCAGCTGGATATCGCTGTAGGTTGTGTTCACCAGCAGGTTATTGAAATGCTCATTGGGCTCCAGGATGAATTCATCCCCCAGCTCCACGTAATTGTCATTTTCATCCTTCTCATTGATCAGGAGAGAGTTGTAGTAATCAAACTATTGATGAAGACGATGGAAAGGAGAAAGACAAAGAGAGAAGGGGACAATCACCAGCACTGCTGGGAAAAACACTCCTCAAAACAAGGAGGGGACAAATGGAGGCTCAGAGAGGATGGAAATGAGCCACAAACAAACCAGTGCCACCTGCAAGTGCCACCTGCCCAGGTGATGGTCTCTGTGTGCCCACGTGGCCCAAAGCACTGCCAGGGGCAGGGGCAGGGGGAGCCTCCTGTGGCCCCTGGAGGGGTTCAGGGGTTCAGGGGGAAGCTGAGATGTCCCACAGGCTCTGCCTGCCCTGGGCTCAGCGCAGCACCTGCCTCGCCCTGCCCTGCAGCTGCCAGCTGCTGGGTTAACTCCTGGGGGACATGCAGGCAGGATTATCCCTCACCCCCAGAAGCAGCACTCACCAGAAGGTGCCCGAGCACAGGGCAGGGCCCCCCCATGAAGGTCACTGGGGATTTGCCATCCACAGGCACTTTGGGACATCCAGGGCAGGCTTGTCCTGGGGTAACCCAGGCTCTTAAGATGCTTCTGCTGACTTTATCTGAGCCAGGGGTTACCCAAAGGTTTGTGTTCAAGCAGCAGCAGCACCCAGAGGGTGCCAGAGGGGTGTGCCAGTCCAGAGGGGTGTACCCCAGCTCACCCGTGCCCCCTTGCTGTCAGTGCAGCTGACCCAACTCACACAACTAATGGCATTCTTTAAAAATTGGGGGAAAAAAATAAAAGTGAGATGAAATTAGTAGCCAGCTTGCTTTCCAGGAGTGTTTTCCTTTTTCCCAGCACTTGCAGGGGCAGCCTGCCCTTCTGCTAGCTCTCTGTGCCTGTGGACAGAGCACTGCCTTCCACAGCCTTTCCACTCCAGCTCCCCTCTGCAGCAATAATCCCACAGCTTGGCCACAACAAACAGTTATTAACAGAAAGCCAATTATCCAAATTGCTTGGACAGCACCAGACTTTCACCTTAAGGGAAGTCCTGGCGAGTGGGTGTCTGTCTGCTACAGCAAAGATGATGGGAGCTGTTGGGAAAGATGGTGAGAAGCACAGTGCCTTTGGATTAATGGGTTTGCTGCGGGGATTTGTAACAGCATCCTCCTCATTGTTCATTCACACTCAATTTTTATCTCATTTTCCAGTCAATAACCCACAAAGTGCCAGCTAATTTGCACTAAAATGTCACATAACTTGGCTGTGCAGTGGAAGGGTGTGGTGCAGCACAGTGCCTTCCCAAATCCCTCCCCTGCCACAGCCAAGGGGACAAACCTGCTCGGTGTGGCAAGGTTTGGGATCTGCCAAGGGTGCCTGCGAGTGCAGCAGTCCCTGGACAAGCTGAGTGCCCTGCAGGCACACCTGAGGGTGGGTGGGCTCCTGGCTGTGCCTGGGGCCGTGCCAGGTGTGCCCCTGGCCAGGCTGAACTCACCTCCAGAGAGGAGTTGTACTCGTGGTTCAGATCTGCATCTTCTGCTGCTTCCACCAACCTCTAAAGCAAGCAGATGGGAAGGAAGGTGAGTGGGTGCTGAGGCAAAGCCCTCCAGATGCTCTCCCAGCTGTGTCAGTGAGTGTCCCTTCCACCACAGCCAGGTCTGGGGCTTTGAACTTCCCTCTTTCCCTGCTCTCCTGCTGGCCTGGCACTCTGTGCCAGTTCTACAGCTTGGAGGGTACATCCTTTGCAGCCATTTATTGTACATGTACTCACACCTCCTCCTCCAGAGTCCCTGCTGAACCCCTAGGCCATTCTGGATATCCCAGGACATACACAAACAGAAACAGGTCCACTTAGAGAAACAACAGACAGACCTCATTTCATTTTCCACAAACCCTTCCAGGAAGCCATGGGAAAGGCATTTCAGCCCCAGCCTGATGTCAGCATCTCCTCAAAGGAGCAGGCCTTGTGGCAGCCCCAGTCTGGTATTGTTACTGAGACAAAGCCCATGGCTGCGAGGCTGGGGCCATTTATAAGCTCTTCCCATTTATGGAAGGCAATAAAAGCAGCCAGTTCTCTCCAGTAAGAGGCTTCAGGGCACTAATTCTCAGTTGGTACAGACTGGGAAGGGATCCAGCTGAACACGTGTGTGTTTGCAGGGTTGCACAATCAGCAACAGTCTCAGCAGCACCACGTTCTGCTCCCTCACAGAGGAGAAGGCAATCCAAACACTGCAAAAGTCTGGCTAAGGACTTAACGTTATGGGCCAAAGCTCTGGGACTAAATATGCCCACATTTCACTTGGAGATTCAAATGATGTGTTTCTGGATGACTTTTCCACATTAGAAGCCTTAAACAGTCAGGGCTCTGTGACTACAGAAATATGCTTTTCACGGTAGGTAAACAGAGGGGAATATGATAAATCCTTAGGTGCAGGAAGCGAGAGGGGCCAGAACGATTACCTGCTCTGATCCCCCACACTGCAGCAGCTCCAGGGCCCTTACCACCTCCTCCACACTTCCCCATGTACACAGCTGGAAATCCGAGCCCCTTCCCTGCAGCCTGTGCTCAGGAGCTGCAGGAATTCCCCCTGAGCCACACACAGAGCTGAAAGGAGCCCCCAGCCTGAGGGGCCAGAGTGCTTTGTGCAAGGATGAGCTGGATTTTTCACTTCTGAGAGGTTGTCTCCCCCCCTCTTTAAACAGCTTGTCTCCTAAAGGAGCGCTCCTTGCCTCATATTTATTCCTAGACTTTGTTTTTGTCTTCTTTTCTAATTTGAGCCGAGGGAGAAGCCAGCATCCCCTTGTCTGAACGCCCACACCCTCCCACCAGTGTCTGCTTCAAGCTCAGCGCCAGCACCAGCTGCTCCAGCAGGCTCCTGCCTGGGCAGGGGAGTCCTCACACAACCCTGCACCCACACAGCCTGGAGCAGGCAGGGGGCCTGTGCCTGCTGCTCTGGGGCTGGCAGGACACAAACTCCTTCCCAAAGGAGTGGCCATACCTCAACAGCTTCCACCTTCCTGCGGAGCATGCTCTCCATCTGCTCCGAGAACTTCTTCACCAGCTCCAAGCCATCCACCTCCTTGATTTTCAGCGTTGGCTCCACATCCTTGTACTTCTAGCCAAGGGAAAGAGGGAAATGCTGCTGAGCAGGGGGCTCTTGGGGGGGATGAATCTGTTATTGCTAGCTGGGTGTTGTCTGTGCGTTGAAACAACTGCTCTGATTTCATCCCTTCCCTTCTCCTTTCCTGTAACTCAGGGTGTGCAGGTCAGTGCCCACAGCCCAGAGCACTCTGAGTGAAAACAACTGCTCTGATTTCATCCCTTCCATCCCTGCCCTTCTCCTTTCCTGTAACTCAGGGTGTGCAGGTCAGTGCCCACAGCCCAGAGCACTCTGAGCAGGTGAAAACAACTGATCCAACTGTGAGCTCTGGGGAGCAGCAATGCACCTGAAGCTGTTAGTGCCCACAAATTGGAGAGAGGAGCAGAAGGGCAGCTTTAAAAAACCCAAACCATGCACTGTGATGGCATCCACAGCAGGTTATACACATCCCACAGCTGCAGCTCACCCAGGGGCTGGAGCTGATGGAGTGTGTGCTGTCATTGCAGCTCTTCCCATGTCACATGTGCTCTGGGGCACTGGTGGGGAGATGTAGGAATAGGGTAAAAAGCCAGTTTGCTATTTTTTTAAAGTGCAGTTAATTAGGAAATTGTAAGTTTCTATATAAAGCTGTTTTAAGAATGAGAAGTTCTTTTAACACGATTTATTCTAAGGGTGAAAAATAAATGCACCTGTAATAACAAGGGATTTGTCTCATGAGAATTAGTAAAGAAAATATGTACATAATCTAAGAATAAGTGAATTTAAAGGTCAAGTAAAATACCTTTTACTAACCAATAGAACAATTAACAAAAAAGCTATTAACCAAATAAAAGTTGCCCTCAAAGTCTGTAAAAACTGTATAAAAACCAGCATGCAGGCATAATAAAAGAGCCTCCCAAGCTTTTATAGTGTCACTGTGTATGTCACAACAGGGTGTGACAACAGGGGGGTGTCCTGCCCCAGGGCCACCAGAGCTGGGAGGGAACAGCCAGGTCACTGAGGCTCTGCTCTGAGCAGCAGGGACACTGCCAAGGAGAGCTGGGACAGAGTTATGGGGCCACTTTTGGGGCACCCAGGAGCACAATTTAGGCCAAGAGCAGCACAGAGGCACTTCCCAAAGCCCAGGAAAGAGGAGCATGGCTGCAGGATCTAGACCTGGCAGCTCTGGGGATAACCAGTTTATCCTCACCACGTTTCATACAAACCCAGGAGCTGAACCCAAGAGCACACCTAAGCTGTGTAATCATAACCTGCCTCCTTAAATCTGCTCTTTTAAGGCTGGATACAATGGCCTTTCTTTCTCCCTTCCAAAACAATCCCACAGCTAACAGAGACAGCCAGAAAGACAAAAGAAACCTGGGAAAGGACACAGGATGGTGAACTTATTTCAGAACAGACAGAGCCTTATCTCCTGAGCATTTTGGGAACACAAAGGCACCCAACCAACTGCAATTCCCTGGTCCCTGACTGTCAGTTCTGCCTGTGTACAGCCCCCTCCACCTCCACAGGGCGTTGGCATCACAGCAGCAAGCTCAGCAGGGAAAAAGCTCTTGGGTCAGCTTCTTATGCTGGGAAAATAAATGAGGTGGTGCAAAGGGCAGGGAGATGGCAGGGGCTCTAGTGACAGCCTTGAACTGGAGGGGAGCAGCAGGGAAGGGACTCTGCACATCTCTGGGGTGAGCCTGGGGAGCCCCTGTGGCCCAGGGAGCTCCTGGACCATGCAGAGGGGAGGAGATGCCCGGGGCTGGGGCAGGCTGAGGAGGTCAGCCAGAAAGAGCAGCACAGGCAGCCCCAGCAGGCCTGGCAGGGAGGCTGCCCGCTCTGCCTGGCAGGGTTAACAGCAGGGCTTCACTGCATTAAAAAGGGCAGGCCTGGCTTCCCTTCCTGGCAGGGGAGGCAGCAGGGACTGAGCAGAAGGCTGGGGCAGCCGGGCTGCCACAAGAGGAATGTGCAGCCACAAGCCCTGCTGGTGAGCAGAGCACAGCACAGCCAGCTGTGTCTGTCCCTGCAGCTCCGGCTCTGGGTCTGCCAGCAGAGGAGTGAGCTCTGCCAGCCCGGGCTGGCTCAGCCCTGCTGGGGAGGAGGGGAACCCCTGGGAGAAACAGCAGCACCTGGGGAGGAGGGTAACCCCCTGGGAGAGCTCTGGGGGGACACAGCAGCACCTGGAGAGGAGGGGAACCCCCCTGGGAGAAACAGCAGCACCTGGGGAGGAGGGTGAACCCCCCCTGGGAGACACAGCAGCACCTGGGGAGGAGGGTAACCCCCTGGGAGAGCTCCAGGGGACACAGCAGCACCTGGGGAGGAGGGTAACCCCCCTGGGAGACACAGCAGCACCTGGAGGAGGAGGGTAACCCCCCTGGGAGAGCTCCAGGGGACACAGCAGCCCAGCCTCACAAAGTGACCTGCCACCACAACCTGGGGCCACAGCCTCCAGGAAAAGTTCCAGGGCTTCCCCCCGCCCCTCTCAGTTATTTTTTTTTTAATGTGCTTTTGACATAGTCACAAGTAGATGCTACTGGGGTGCAAGGAATCATGAGGAATCAGCAGCAGTCTGCTAATGGCACACACACCTCAGCCCTGAGAGCCAGCCAGAGATGGGAAGAAAAAACCCCAATACAAAACTCCCAAACTTTCTGCAAAGTCCCCGTTTGCTAAGGAATACACCTTAGGAATACACCAGGTCCGAGCTCAAATCCTTTTTGAGCTTTTTTTCCTCCAAATGAAGCAGCAAAGCACTGCATGCCTGTACTCCTGCCACGGGAATCTCTGGCTATTGACGGCTGTTCAGCCAAGATTTTCCAAGGGTGGCAGCAGGGCTGTGATTTCAATGCTGCCACCAGGGCTGAAAGGCAGCTCAGGGGCACGGAGCTGGCCAGGATTATCCTGTACAGCCTTGCTTGGGCTCAGGCTACCAGATCATTCTGAGTTACAGAGCAGGAGGCAGGCTTGAGAGAACTGCCTGAAAGGATCTGATGTTGAAAAGAGGCCAGAGAGTTAGCTCAGCTCTAGCAGAAAGCCTTGTCTTATCCATGGAGCACTTAGCACTCCCTTAAAACAGCAGGAGCAATTCATTAAGATTCCCCTCCTGCAGGGACGGGGGTGGGGATTTAAAAGTAGCATCTCCAGAATTTGGTATCCTGAGTTTTATCTGTGAGGAGCAGAGATATGTCACCAAATATATATTCTTGTCCCCACCTCCATAACATTCAGCCTATTGAAGTAGACAGTGCAGCATTACTCACTGCTAGTGGAACTAAATTCAGAGTGTGAAAGACATTCCTTTCATCTTCACCCAGCAAAACGTCTTGACTGAACTTCTTGAGTTTGTCTGCTCCTTGCCATGTGCTTTGGGCTTTCTAATAATGGCAGGGCAAAGCTCTGGTGCAGGGTAAAAGCCTGCCCTTGGGATTCAGGGGGTGCCTGTCCCTCTGGGAATGAGGGATTCAGAGGATGCCTGTCCCCCTGGGAAGGAGGGATTCAGGGGGTGCCTGTCCCTCTGGGAATGAGGGATTCAGGGGGTGCCTGTCCCCCTGGGAATGAGGGATTCAGGGGTGCCTGTCCCT
>VZUI01009206.1:0-36174 GCA_013401135.1 Cettia cetti
TATATTTATATTTATATTTATATTTATATTTATATTTATATTTATATTTATATTTATATTTATATTTATATTTATATAACTATAGATATGATATATGTATTTATATAATCACAGACTGGTTTGGGTTGGAAGAAACCTTAAAGATTTCTTTAAGGTTTGGAACCTTTAGGTTTTGGAACCTTGGAATCTTTTAAGATTTGGAACCTCTTGTTCCAACCCCCTGGCATGTAAAAAAACTCCTAAAATAACTATTTAAGAATAATTAATATAGGAACAGTCTTGACCATTAAAATGAAAATCTGTTCTGTGATTCCCTGCTCTGAGGATTTAATTTTTCCAGGCTGGTGAGGTATAATTTGGTTATTAATTACGTTTTTCCAGTCTTTGACAGCAATCCATCAGTCTGGCTGCAGAACTGGAGAGTGGCTGGGCTTGGGGCTTGTGTGACAGGAAAACATAGGAATGGTTTGGATTTGAGAATTGATTTAGAATTTCCCCATAAAGTTATGAAATCCCTAAAATCTCAGGGAGTTTTTGTGGAAATTATGGCTTTTTAAACTTATCTTCAGAGTCTTACAGCACGCTCCTGTGTGAGGATATTGTTCAAGAGGAGGATTTGAGGCTTTCTCTCTCTTCCCAGGCAGCAGATTATCCTTTTTCTCCTTTTTTTTTTTTCCCTTTTTCTCCTTTTTCTCTGTGGCTGCAGCTTCAGGCTCTGGCTGCTCCCTGGTGCTGAGCATCTCCCTCCACATCAATTCCCAGGAAAACTCTTCATGGTAAGGCTGGCAGGGAAAAAATAATCCCACCTTGGACAAAAATCTGGGCATGGAATCCCATTCTAGTTAAACACACTCATGGAGAAGGGATAATTTATCCTCCTGGATTGAGTGGTCCCAGTGAGCAGCAGTGACCACGGGGGGGTTTTCGTGAGGGAATCAATTTCCCATTCAATGCTTTCATTTTGTTTGAAAATGGTGAGGAAAAAAAGATTTTAAAAAAATAATCACTCTTTCCTCTAAAATGGAATTGTTAAAGCTGGAGAGGTTTCAATCCAGCCCCCAAATTCCTGGCTTGGTGTTGGATCTCCTTTTGCCCTCTGGGTGACAGGGATAGGGGGTCTCTCCTGGAGGTTTTCCCATGCTGTGGAATGCTGTGGCTGCTGAGGAAGGTTGGGTTTCAGCTTCAGCAAGAAAGGGGCTCTGTTCCATTTGCATTTACAGGTGGGGACCCTGCTTAAAAAAAGGAACAAAGGTGCTTTTTGTGAGGAGTCACCTGAGAGGCATCACCTGGCCCACAGGAAAAACTGGGGCCTTCTGCCTTTGTCCTTTCTTCCTGGCTCAGCTGAATCAACACTTGAAAAATAAAAAGAGCAGATGGAAAGTTTACACTAAAAAAAAAATAAATAAATCCACAAAATCAGGCAGAAACAAAGGGGAAAAAATCAAGATAAAAAAATTTGGTATGCTTGATAGTTTGATTCCAAAGTACCTGAGTTTGGAAGACTTGATGTTTCATTTTGTTCCCATTTCTTCTTTTAGAGAAAAGCTTTTTATTGTGTGTAGTTGTGTTGGACTCTGAAATCATCGTGGAATTCTCTCCAGGTCCTTCCAGAACCAAAGGAGGGGTGACAAGAGAGCTGGAGAGAAACTTTTCCCCAAGGGCATGGAGTGATAGGATAATGGGAATGGCTTGGAGTTGAGGAAGGGCAGGGTTGGATGGGATTTTGGGAAGGAATTCCTCCCTGTGAGGTGGGGAGGGGCTGGGATGGGATTCCCAGAGCAGCTGTGGCTGCCCCTGGATCCCTGGAAGTGCCCAAGACCAGGTTGGACATTGGGGCTGGAGCAGCCTGGGACAGTGGGAAGGGTCCCAGGGATGAGATGGGATTTAAGATCCCTTCAACCCAACCTGGCCTTGAGCATTTTCCAGGATGGGGAAAGCAGAACAGCTGTGGGAAAGCAGAGCCAGGGCCTCAATGACACAATTGTGAATGGTGCCAGTGTGTTCTTAGCCCCACAAAGGTGTGCCAAGCTCTGAGGGTGTCCAGCAACCTCCCAGACATGGCTTAAAAATAATTAATGAGATGGCTTGATTAGAGGTGCTTTGAAAAAGCAAAAGGGTTTAATTAAAGAAGAAAAGAACAAACTACACAGAACAAAAGAGTAAAAGCTGTGCACAGTGCAGGGAGGCCCCTTGCACCTGCTGGGACCCCCCAAAAAGCCCAGAGAATCTCTGAGCTCTCTCGTAAATATTCAGAGATGCAGGAGGAGTTTTTGGCAGCTGCCCAATAGCAAAGAGCCACATCGAGGAACATTTCAAGGATCCAGCAGGTTCCTTTGTGCTGGCACTGGACCAGTTATGGTGAGAGAAGCTTGGAAGTCTCTGGTCCATCTTCCTTTATAAAGTTCTGGGATGAAACTGAAACTCTTCCCAATATGGAAACACTCCCTCAGGTGTGGGGGTGCACCTCAACATCACCACCCTCACCTGCAGGGGCTTTTCCTGGCTTCAGGAGGGAGCCAGAGGATGCTGAGCAGGGTTCTTTGTCCATGTTCTCCCACAGCTGCTGCCATGTGGATCTCCCCGGGGCCCGTCCCGCTGCTCCTGCTGCTCGCCGTGCTCCCCGCGCGTGTGGCGCTGAAGGTGACCCCGGCCGTGCTCTACACCAAACCCAAACCCAAACCCTCCCAGCTGGAGGCCTCTCCCCCGCCTGGCCCGGGGAAAATCCCATCCCCAGCACCTCCCAGAGCCGAGCTCCCCACGCTCTTCCCCCTGGAGGATTCCACGCTGGACTCGGCAGAGTTCTTCTTCAACTGCTGCGAGTGCTGCGCGCCGGCGGCGGGGCCAGGGCTGCAGGGAGCCCCAGGTGTGCTGAGCCCCTCTCTGCCGGGCTGCAAACACCACAGCCAGGCTTTGCCCTCAGGAGATCGCTGGGCAGGCTTTGGGCAGCTCGTGGGGGGCAGATCTCAGCGATCTGCAGCTCTTCCCATGCTGCTCCCTGGGGCAGGAGGCAGGGAACGGCTGGAGCTGCCCCAGGGGAGGTTTGGGCTGGGGGTTGGGGTTTTAGGGAAAGGTTTTTCTTCACCCAGAGGGGGCTGGGCACTGCCCAGGCTCCCCAGGGAATGTCACAGTCCCAGAGCTCCAGGAGCATCTGAGCACCGCTGCCAGGGATGCCAGGGTGGGATTGTGCAGGGCCAGGAGTTGGATTGATGATCCTGGGGGGCCCTTCCAGCTCAGGAGATTCTATCATTCTGTAATTCTCTGAAATGTGGGATGTGGTTCTGATCTGTGGAAATCCAGAGCACAAAAGTGCCTGTCAGCCACATCCTGGAAGTTACAAACCATCAGTGTGAGAGGGAATTCCTTGGGACCACACGGGTGTGGGACTATCCCAAATCCCTGTGGCAGGAGGCCACACTCCTCAATTCTCTGTCCCTGCCCTCATCCCCTTGGAGTCATTGCTCTAATTCCACAATCACTTCAACTGTGGCTTTATGACCCCCAAAACTACCTCCAAGCAGTTTTGCATCTTTACTGAAGGTTTCCTTAATTTTTTTTCATTTTTTTTTCTCATTGCAAAAGAGGAAATTTAAAAAACAATTATTCAGGTTCATTTAAAAAGATAAATAAATGAAGCACAATAAGCAGCTCCGTATAAAGGACCTAAATATTTAATAAAATGTACTTTATGTCTTCTTTCTACTGCTAAAACACATCCACAGAGCACCTAATTCTGCTCCTGCTCTAATGAATAGTGCTTTAGTCTGCAAAAGTTCACTTTAAGAGCACTAATATTGGGGATAGGAACTATTCATCTGAGGAAAGGTGGGAAAATCATTAAATAATTCTCCTTTAATCCAATGCACTCCAGGGATTTTCAGCTCCCATGGCTTGGGAATGGTTGGCTCATGGGAATTGTGGTGGCTCTAAAGGGAGTTTGGTCTCTCATCTCTTGATGGAAAAATCCTTGTGGTGATTGAAGGTGCCATAATCTGCTCCCAGACAGGCACTGGGAATCTCTGCATTCCCAAGGGGATGGAAAAGGGGGAGGATTTCAATCCCTCCCTTCTGCAGCCTGGAGCTCTCAGCCAGGTTCCCCTTTTATATTTGCAGAATTAATTCTCCTTAAGAAAAGGGACAATTCCAAAGCTGTTCTCAGATACTAAAGACAGATTAATTTCTGATGTTTTATGGACCTCTGAGCTCCTGTGGCTCTAGCAGCTCAAAGTTGGTTTTAAGGAGTCTTTAACTAGGGCCCAGAGTGAAATGCAAAGCTGTGAGATTTGCTGATGTCAAATAAAACAAGCAGCTCTTCCCAAGGTGATGGAATCACCTCATATACCCTCCTCAATGCCACACTGCTTAGGTGTTGATGAAAATATGATTTAGAAGTTAAACCTTGGAGTTACTGAGATAATTTTGTTGATTTTACAGGTCCCAAGGGGGAGAAGGGAGATGCTGGGCTGCCAGGGCTGCCGGGAGCTCCTGGCCCTCAAGGTCCAAAAGGCTCTAAAGGAGACAGAGGTAAAGCAGACTAATGGAAAATGCTGGTGTCCTCATAAAATGCCACGAAATTATTAGAAAGCCATATTTTTCAAAGCAAAAGAAGATTGCTGCTAGGGCTTGAGCCCTGGAGAGGTTTAGCTGGCATCAGTGCAGGGACAGGAACTCAGGTGGTGGCAGTGTTTGTTCAGGTGGAATAGGAGCAGCTGCTCATAAAGATCTCACTCGAAAATTCTTGTTCTGAGCAGGAGTTCAAAATCTGGGTTCAGTTTGCTTTGCATTAAGGACAGAAGTAGGAAAAAGCCTCCACGGAAGTTGAGTGCAGGTGTAAAATCTGCATTTCAAATTCAATATCCCAGGCAAAAAGGTTCAGTTAAGATGCTGAGCAAACATTATCCTGAAAGTATTCCTGAAAGGAAACCCTGCCCTTCGTTTGGGGCTCAGAGCAGCTTCATCCTGACAGGATCCTGGAGAATCACCCAGGTCCCAGCAGCAGAGTGTGCTGCTGCTCAGTCTCTGCAGCCCCTGAGGCAGTGATTTTACTCCTGGAAAAAGGGGTTTGGCCACCCTGGAATGAGGAGTGCAGAGCTGTCACCTTCTCCATCTCCCGTGGAACAGCATGAGGGGCAGGAAAGGAGAGGGGCAGGAGTCTGGCAGTGAGGTGGTGCTCGGGGCTGTGGGATCCAGCTGAGGTTCCTGGAGGTGTTTCCTCAAAACCCACCTTGCTCACGTCTGTTTCATTAATGAAGGGAGGGACACATACACAGTCCTGGTGGGGTGTGGTGTTTGCTGTGCTGCACACACCAGCACAGTTCATGAATCCATTCATGCTGGGATATCCTAGGAGGAAAAGGGGAGCAAGGGGAGCGAGGAGCGAGCGGGAGCCCCGGTTATCCAGGGAAACCTGGGCTGCAAGGTAGGTCTGGAAAATCCAGGATTGCTCTGACCTTTCCCTCTGCTCCAGGTTTTGCCACAGCACGGAAGGACCAACCCCTTTGGATGGTCCTTCCATCTCCGGAGCATTTTTATTGTGTTTAATCTTCTCTTTCCCCCCCAGGTGAAGCTGGAGCCAAAGGCAATAAGGGCAACTACGGCTTCCCTGGACTGAAGGGACAAAAGGGGGCCAAAGGGGACACCTGCGACAACGGCACCAAAGGAGACAAAGGGGACAGGGGGGATCCCGGAGAGCCGGGAGCGGGCGGAGAACAGGGGGACAAGGGAGAGAAGGGGGACACGGGGGAAAAGGGATACTGTGGGGAGCCGGGGGGCAGAGGCGCCAAGGGGGACAGAGGGGAAGGGGGCAGCAAGGGGGAGAAGGGCAGCAAAGGGGACCCGGGCGCCGAGGGCACGCGGGGGGCGGCCGGCAAGCAGGGAGAGAAGGGCCAGCAGGGCCGCAAGGGTGACAAGGGGGACCCGGGCCCCGTGGGCGCGGCGGGCCCCGGCGGGCCCAAGGGCGACCCCGGCCCCAAGGGCGGCCGCGGCGCCCCGGGCAGGAAAGGCTCCCGCGGGCCCAAGGGCGCCCCTGGGAGCGTCCCCAGGGCCCCACGCTCGGCCTTCAGCGCGGGGCTGTCGCGGCCCTTCCCTCCTCCCAACGTGCCCATCAGGTTCGACCGCGTGTGGTTCGACGAGCGCCACGACTACGACCCCGCCACGGGCAAGTTCAACTGCAGCGTGCCCGGCGCCTATGTCTTCTCCTACCACGTCACCGTGCGCGGCCGCCCCGCGCGCCTCAGCCTCGTGGCCAGCAGCAGGAGGGTGGCCAAGGCCAGGGACACCCTCTACGGCCAGGACATCGACCAGGCCTCCTTCCTGACCATCCTCAAGCTGAGGGTGGGCGACCAGGTGTGGCTGGAGGTTGGGAAGGACTGGAACGGGCTCTACGCCGGCGCGGAGGACGACAGCGTCTTCACGGGGTTCCTGCTGTACCCGGATGGTTTTGAGGTCCTTCTGTGAGTTTATAGCTGGAAGATAACCCTGGGGAACATCTTTTCCCTCTGGATGTGAGAGGAGGAAAGGGCAGCACCTCAGTTTAGTTGTTGTTTTCATGATGTTTTAACAAAAATGCTTATATTTGCGAGGCGTGGGTTAGTTTGAGGAAGTCACGCATCGTTTGTCTGTTCTCCAAACGGGACCAGCATGGGGAGGGCATTTCCCAGCACGGTTTGTAATTAGAATATTCGAATTGTGGAATGAAACTCCTTCCCAGCTCCTGCAGTCCTTGCATGGTCCAAACTCCCTCTAGGAATCAGTTCTGATCGCCTCTGATCTGGATAAAAATGCCAGGGTTTGATTTGCAGAGCTCAGCCAGATGGCAACATGAGCAGTAGGTTTCCTTGAAATCACCTGAAAAGATTTAAAGTTCTTTTATGCTTGAATCAGTATTACTTAGTGCTTTAGTCTTGGTCATGAATCATAAAAAACTGCCTAAAAGAATACTAGATCTGTGTAAAAAAACCTCTCCTAACTCTTGTTCTTAAACAAAAATAAATCTGAAACTTTCAAAAGTAGCTGAGAGATGAATATTTTATTTTACTGCCCTACTCAGACCACCGGGCTCTGAGCTTCTGATGTTCTGCATCCAGAACTTCCATACTTTACTCCTTTTTTAGGAAATCAAAATCTCTTATTTCAATAAGATAGAATTGTGGATGGACTGAAAATGCACTGGCTTTGTTTTAGCTCGTCTTTCTCAGTTTAGCCTTTGGTTTGCTTCTTTAAGGATTCTGGGGCAGATTTTGGGCTGGGCAGGTGGGCAGCAGTGGGATCAGGAGATGCCCCTGCTGTGCCCGGGCTGTTCCTGTTCTGTGTCACCTGGAATGGTCCCCAGAGGTCCCCAAAGAGGGGTGATGAGCTTCACCCATGCCATCCTTGCCTTGGCAGCACTGTTCCCTCTGGAATATTTCTGAGGAATTGCTTCAGGAAAGCTCTTTGTTGCCTCAGAGGCCCTGCTCTGTGAGCTTCCCACCCACAATCATTTTAATCCTAAATCCTGACCTGGAATATATCCTGAATATCCTCTCCCAGCCAGCTGCTGGGAACTCAGCAGCCTCAGTTTTCCTCTGCAGCATTTGGAGCCAGGAAAATACTAAAATATTGGGGCAAACACAAATACACGGCCCTAGATGTTACAGAGACAAATCCACTCAGTGCTTTTAAGATCAGTCTTTATTTCCTTGTGTTATAAATGCAGCCCCACAAAAAAAAAAAAAAAAAAAAAAAAAAAAAAAAAAAAAGAGCATTTAACAGAGTTGTGGCTCTTTTCTCCTTATATTCACTTTATTTCTCCCCTCTGCAAACTCGCAGCCTTTCTTTTTCTTAGGATTTTATTTTAGCTCCATCTCCATCCGGATTTTTCATCTCCCCGGGGCATATCTATTTGTTTGGATGACTAACTTGCTTTTCCTGGAGAAATCTGAATTTCTAAGTTGCTGATCCAAGTCTCTCCAATGATCAGTCATTGTCCATCTGTTTGCTCCCTCCTGAGCAGGGCTGGAGCTGCAGGGAGGATTGATGTGTGTGGAGCAGGCTGCAAGTTAGGCCTGGATTGGCATTGCTCCTGCCTTGTTTCCCCATCTTCCTGTCAGTATTCCTGGCTCCTGAGAAAAGAATCCCCTTGGCCAGAAGGATTTTTTTTTTTTTTTTCACTTTCCATGCCCAGGGAACTTTGTGGGAAAAAAAAAAAAAATTCTTCTAAAATCCCACCATCATTAAGACCCAGGTTCCAGCTGGCTTCATCCCACCTTAAAGCTGTATTTGATGGACTTTACTGCAGGTTTTTCAGGAAAAACTGTGCAGGAGCACAGGCTGTGGAGGGTGTTGGCAGGAGGAGGTGGCTGGGAAGGTTGCAGGGTTCCAGAAGGGGGAATCTGCTGCAGAGGACTCAGTGCAGCACCCCAGGAGCCAGCTGAAACCCCGTGTTGGGTGTGAGGGTGACAAAACAAGATGTTTTGAGCTGCAGGGATGTGATTTATTGTGCAGGGGCTGAACTGCTGGAGGAGAAAAAGCCATCTGAGCAGGGGAGGCACACCCTCACCTGATGTGCCACGACTTCGTTTGATTTCTTATTTTTATTTCTTTTTTTAATTTCCCCACGTGGGCTCTGCTCTTCCTGTGACCCTTCCCTGCCCTTCCCTGGCCCCAAACCATTCCTGGGACTTTTCTCCCTGCCCAGGGAGCGATGGAGCAGCTCTGGTGGTGAGGGTGACCCCAGCTTGTCTCTCAGCTCTTTAACCCCTGAATTAAACCCTTCAAACCCATTTCAGTGCGGCTCGGAGCTGTTCCCACAGCTCAGCCCGGCTGGGAGCCGCTGCAGGCGGATTTTGGGGATGCTGCGGGACAGGCAGGGACAGCAGATGGCAATGTGGCGCTGCGAACCGACCGAAACCCGGGGAAAACTCGGGATGGGCCACGAAATTCCCTGGAAAATCCAGAGGCTCGCAGCCGTGAGGGGCTGTGTGATGGGTTTTCCACAGGATGGGATGGATGGGCTGTGAGCTATTGCAGTAAGTTAGCCGGGACTCCATTATCTTCGTGCAGGAAAAGACAATTCTGTATTTTCACAGCTCCCGGGGAGGGAGCAGGCTCTTGGATTGGGGGTGACACCCTTGGGATCAGGTGGGGACCCCGTGTTTGTCCTGCAGCTTCTCCTCTCTTCCTGGTGGCATTTATCCCTCTGCCTCCAGAGGGGCTTTCCCTGCCCTGAATCCTGATTTTTCCTGGCTCAGGGAGGAGGAATTTGCCTCTGGAGCCAGCCCAGTGCTGCAGGCACCTCTGAAATCCCCTTGGGGTCACCGATCCTGACTCTCATCCCTGAATTTGACTTCAGAGGTGGAACTGAGCACAACTTCCAGCTGAATAGCAATTATGGGGAAGAACTCCAGGCTCTTGGAGCAGTAATCAGAGTTATTAACAGCCATACCACAGCTTTTTCCAAATTTATCTTCCCATTCCTTCATCACTGTTTTTATCCCTGTTTCCCTCCAATTGAAATCTTTCCACTCAATTGGTTCTAATTGACTCAGCCACTTGAAGGAAAATAACTTGGGGGGGAAAAAAAGGGAATAAATATTTTTTTTTTCTCATAAAACCTTCCTAAAACTAAAAGGAAAAGATAAATCCAAATTACGAGCTGCTGTTCCCAAAGGAGACCAAATTCATCTGCGACGTAATTGGAATTACAGCATCTCTTGGCAGCCCAAAAGAGTAATCAAGGAGAAAAACTAAACCCAGCCCAGGCCCTGGAAAGTTATTTTAAAACTAAAATGAAGCACTTGAGCAGAAAAGTGACTGAAAATAAAACCAGTTTGAGTGAGTTTATTCTGAGTAAACAAGATCTGATTGAGAATACAGGGATGTCAACAGCTCCAGGACTGAAGTGACCCCACAGACAGCAATATCTGGAATTGTACAAATTCAGCACAGAAAACATTTGGATTTCAGCTCCATGTGCCCATTTTACTCCATAATAGGCAGAGGAGTATTGGGTAAGGAAATGTCCTGCTCTGTTCTGTTTCCATGGGAAAATAGTGATTTTTTTTTTTTTTTGGCTGCTTTTTTAGAGAAAAGCTGAATATGCATCGGGGCAAAAAGTGATGTAAAATATTGTGAATATTCAGGAGGATCTGCTGGGAGCTGGGGCAGGGTGGAATCCTGGAATTAAGTTGGAAAAACCCTCTAAAGGAGCTGAATTCCCCCAGCACACCCGAGGCCATCCCTAATCCATATCCCCAGTGCCAAGGAAAACAAAAACCCCGGAGAGCTTTTCCCGGAAGCTGCTGCGGGCACGAGCTGTTCACTGCTCCCTGATTAAATTCAACAGAGAATCACTTTGGGGGCTCCCAGGCCTGCTGAAAAATCCCCAAACACTCCAATCCCGAAGGAAAAGAATCCTTCCTGGTGGTCAGATGTAGGAGTGATCCCCTGCCAGTGGGGTTTTACAGCTGGAGATGCTTCCCAGAGCTGAATCCCAGAGCAATCCCAAAAAATCAGCACTGCTGGAAACATGAAAAGCTACAGGGGGGCTGGAAGAATTTATCCTCTGGGAAAGTGATTTTTTTTTGCAGCCTAAGGGTAGCTGAGAAGCCCCTGGGGGTGCCAGGATTGTCACTGAGGGGAAGTTATCCAGGAAAGAGAACTTTTCCTCTTTTCAAATGGGAAGATTTTCCTGGAGCTCCTTTGGAAGTCAGTGTCAGCTTCGGAAACATTCCCCAAATCCATCCTCGCCTGTGGATTTCCTGTGGACAATTTGAAATCCAGGGAATGCCTTTTCCCTTAAACCCCAGGGTGGATTCACCCCTGAGCTCTGCTTGGGGCATCACCCACAGCCAGTGCTCAGGGTTCATCCAATAATCCACAAATCGCTGGAAAATCCAGGAATGTGCAAGCTCTGACTCGATTTTTGCTTTTCAATCCCACTGGTTTGAGCAGGATTAAAAAGGCTTCAGAAGGAGAGGAGCTTCAAATGCTTCTCAGTTTGGACCCATCATTTGTAGCTTATTAAAGCACAGCTCTAGGTTTTTATTAGATAATCAATAAATCTAATCAAGTTTTATAGGGAGGGTGGCTTTATTTTATGCTGCCATAAATTCTCCTCATTTTGCCTGTCAACGTTTACAAGGGATTTGAAAAGCACTTTGAAAAAGAAACCCCATCCTGTCTCTCACATCCAGGTTCTCAACAGAGCTCTTGAATTTCTATCTATGTCACATTAAAAGCAGAATTGAAGAAGTTTAATAAATCTGTGCCCCTAAATCGACCTAACACAGATGGAAACTCATCCTCATAAGCAGCTTTAGATATGGATAGGGCTGAATCACTGGAAGAAATTCTGGTAAGTATTAAAAAAACCTCAAATATTGGAGTAGTAACTCAGCTCCTCACACCTTTGTTGCTGCTCTGGCATTAAATAGCACTGGGATGGTTCCTTTGGAATGTTCCAGGGAAGCTGGAGTTATTTCAGCCAGGAAATGTGAAATCCCTCAGCTGTGGGAATGTCTGGGATGAGTTGTTCACTCCAGCCTTGTGTTGGGGGATCCCTGCACTGTTTGGGGTCCCTGGAGTAGGGTCAGGGATGGTTTGTGTGGAGCAAGGAAAACAAAGGGAGGCTCCTGCTTTCCATGGTGCTGAAATTCCAAGGGAATTCAGGCTCACAAATATCAACGTCTTCAGCAAAGTGCTTTAGGGACAATGTTCTTTTACAGTGAGACTCCAAGCAGATGAATTATTCTGGGAAAAAGGAAAATTAACAATTTTTAAGTAGTGGAATGTGCCAGGCTTTCCTCTGAGAGAAATATTAAATATAAAAATCATTTCAGTGTGTCATTGAATCCTTGGTGTCAGGCTGCTGTTTCAATTTGTTATTCCTCTTCATTTTTTTACCAAATACTGAGTTGGGTTTGGGCTTGAAATCAGGCCCAGTTTATAAAATCATGGAATTGCTGAGGTTGGAAAAGCCTCTGGAATCATCAAGTCCAACCATTCCCCAGCACTGCCCTGTGTCCCCAAGTGCCACATCCCCAGGGCTGTTAAATCCCCCTGTGACCCCACCCCTGCCCTGGGCTGGACAGCCCTCTCCATGCTGAACTTTTCCCCAAATCCCACATTTTTTAGTGCTGATTTAGTTCAAGGACAGGCTCAGGAAGTGTTGCCAAGGGATTCCAGGTGCCCTTCTGTTGTGCAATATTGTGTCCTATTTTCCCAGCCCTCAGAGCTCGCAGACACCTCACATTCAACAACCACTGCATATTTTAATTTATTTTTCTGCTGTAATTTATTTGTGGCCAAGAAGACACGGCTGGGTCATTAATATTCTCCTAATTGCTCTGTTTCCTGGGAGTAGCTTGCCTTTTGTGGCCGAGCAGGAGGTGACAGTGACAGCCAGGCTGTGACCTGGAATGATGCGACTGCTTTGATCCTGACCTTAAAACCAGGGCAGGAGGCCTTTATTCATATTAATACTTCTTCCTGCTAAAGCAGATCTAATTTTAGAAGAAATTGTACTTATTTATAAGTTTTGATGGTGCATTTTTATGGCACAAGGACTGGGAAAGGTCTTGGCTCTGCAGCTGGAGCTGATGAGTTTCAGGGAGCGAGGCCCGGGGGTCACCTCTGAGGTCAGGAGGGGCCTGGGCTTTGGTGTTTTGGCCTTTGGAGGCAAAACCCAGGGAACAGCCTCATAAAATATCCATTATTTGCAGTTGAAATATGAAACAAGTCAACATTTAATAGGGAAAGACAAAACAACAGAGAGAGGAATCTGGGAAATGCTGCAGATCCTGATTTGGGGCCTTCAGCTCTTGCGTCCTCTCCATGCTTGATGCCCAACCTCAAACAGAAACCACTTGAAACTGAGGGGTTTTGCCTTTTTTCCCCCCTCCATCACCATTTCCCCCCACTTCCCATCCCCCCCTCAGTTCTTTGTGCACACAAACTGATTTCCATTCTATTTCTGGCCAACAGGAGTTCTTGATATTAATGGGCTCAAATATAATAAATTTAGCTTGAAAAAGTCACGCTGATGCCCTTACAGAGTCAATATTTCAGAACAGCTGCAAGAGGGGAGAATTTAGAGGGTACTACCATTCAGAGTGATTTTTTTAAAATCCTTTATCTTTAATTTGGGTCAACTATTGTGGAATAATCTTGTTATCCATAACAACCTGGCTTGGCAGGGTGACATTCCCTCATTTTGTGGCTCTAACTCAGCTCCATCCTCATCTGTGTCCCTGGATGTGGAGAGATAACATGCAAAACGTGGAATATTTTTAGATATCTTTTAGTAAAAGCCATGAATTCCCAGTTAATGGAGCTCGAGTGTCAGGGAGAGTCATTTCAATTCCACTTCTGACAAAAATAATACTTCAGAACACGCAGAGAGCTGGGAGGAATAATTGTACTTTCCTTATTTATGTGGCAACTAATAATGGAAAAGAGTTTTTTCTCTCATAACATGATTTAGTCTCATGAAACAGTGATTTGCTTCATTTTTCACTGTGGAGAGTGGTTCTGGCTGCTGCTGTCTAGAGATGGGAACAAGGGATATTTTTTTGTTCTGGGTGTTAATTGCCTCCCCAGTCACCTGAACTCAGGGATGTGGCTTTAATTTTAGCCACATTTCCTAAGATTATGTTCAGGAAAAGATGCTGTTTGGCAGATAATGGTTCATTTACAGCAAGAATTACTAAAAATGTGGAATAAAAGCTGCTTTTGAGCCACGTTCTGAGGGGTCTGGGGGCTGCCTGGTGGCAGGGATTGAATGTCTTGGACTGGAGAGTCTGCTGCTGCTCCCAGTTGTTGCTGCCTTCATCCCAGCAGATAAAAAGGGAAGAGGATTCCCTTTTAAACCTTTTATTTTTATGGCCAGAGTAGAGTGAGAATTCTGCTGAACACAAAGCTTTCCTGGCTCTGTTGAGAATATTCCTGCAGTTCATCACTGGGGATAAACTGGGAGTTTTGTCCATGAAAATCCTGTTGTGCTGTTTGATACTTCATCAAAACCTTCATGGGGAAAAGAGTGGTTTTCTCTTTTCTTTTTTTTTAATGTTGGCACTGAAAATAGGAACTCTGTGAGAAGCTCTGAAGTTGAGATTTATTTGTGGTGCTTCAGGTGTAAAAAAAAAAAAAAATTAGCACTTGAATAAACTTTCTTTGTGTCTCACAAAGCAGTAGCTTCTCAGTGGCTCCTGCTGGAGAACTTGCCTGATGAGGAATAAATAAATAAAATATAAAAGACTAAATAAAAAGATGGGTTTATTTTATTGTAAATGGTTTTAATCAAGCCCAGAACACCTGGTTGGGATACCTAGAAATGCTTTATACAAATTGCCCTGTGAGGCTGATGAGGGCCTGGCTCAGCTTGCCCAGAGAAGCTGAGAAATTGCAACAGCAGAGCCTGTTTTATTTCATATTAATTGAGAGTTTGGGGATATTTTTGGAATGAATTGAGGCACAGACTTCGTGTGTAAATCACAAAGATGTTGTGTGAACTATTTTGGAGTTTTTAAGTAATCGGTTTTTCCCAGGCAGCCAGAAGATCCCCTCCCTTGCACAGCTGCACGGGTGCTTTTATATGAGTAAAACCACAAACCCAAGAACAATAAATACAATTTTATGCTGCCAGAATTTTGCCTGGATCTGATCTCTCTTCACCTGCCCTTGCCTCAGGTTGCCCAAACAATGATTTGTCCCACTTTTCTGTCATTTATCCCAATATTCCCTTCCTTGCCAGCTCCCCCAACCCAGCTCTGCCATGAAAATTTCCCAAATTCTCCTTTTGGGATCCTTTGAATCTTTATTTCCCTCGAACTCACTTTGATAACATTCCAACTTTTGCTGCAGAATCACTTTCCCAGCTTTCCTGAAGCTTAAAAGAGCAGCAGAGCTTGGCTTTACATCTTGCTGGATGTTTCAGAAGTGATTTCCATTTAGGTGCTTAAATGAATCTATTTTCAGGAAAACACTGGGTTTTCATGGGTGAATAAAACCTAATCCTGCCTGACGAAAACATGGCTATAAATAAGAGCTGCTGCCACTGCATTAGGAAGCAGCAATTAGAATTAGTGGGCAGAAGATTCAATTTCTGGGGAGATTTCTTGTCCACAGGGTCACAGATGTTTTTATTTATCTGGAGGTTCTTTAACTTGCAAAATGTTCAAGTGGGGTTGTATTTTATTAAAAGCAGGAGCTGAATGCTTTGGCTGGAGTTGGCCAAGTTTGGAATAACTTAATTGCTGAAAATGCACATTTTTCCCAGGGAAACTCTCAGTGGATAAACTCTGGCACAGCCAGCTTGGCCCTTTTAAATTTTTTTTTCCCCCAAGCATGGGAATTTCTTTATTTTTGTCTCTGTGCTGTTTTGATTTTCCCTCACAGGTGCTGCATTTCCCAAGATGAAAAGGAGTTACACAAAGTTCTTCTTGAGGTCTCCCCTCTGCCACTTTTCTCTGGCATTTAATTCTTTTCTTTTAATGCTGTTTTATGCTTGATTTCTCCTCAGTTCTCCCAGGTCTCCTTCCCCCTTTTCCTTTCTTCCCCCTGACACTGTAATGTGTTCCCTTCAATGTTTTTGGAGATCAAAGCTTTCTCTTCCACCTTTCTTCTCCCTGTCTTCAAAACAAGGATTTCAATTAATGTGGAGGCAGCTGGAAAGAAAAAAAAAAAAAAAAAAAAAAAAAGAGTCAAGAGCACTCGGGAGTTTAATTCGGGCATCTTTGTATTTTCCCCACTTAATTTTTTGTTAACATGCCTAAATTTCTGTGTCTGGTTTAATTTGCAAGGAAATCTTTGGAAATTCCAAGCAGGCCAGAGAAAGGAGCAGCAGAAGAGCTGAGAGAGGTTGGATGCAGTTTTTTTTGGGGGAAATAAATCTTAAATTGGGCCCCAGCTCTCTGGGAACGCTGCTCCATGGCTGAGGGCATCCCTTGGGATCGTTTAGGGGGCTAGCAAGGAATTATTGATCCTTCAGAGCCAGCTGAGCTCCTTCCACTTCATCCCAACAACTGACGCGGGGTTTGGGTTCTGCCTCTTAGTTCTTGGATTTCCTCAGGAAAATCCCTGGAAAGGAGCTGCAGCTGGGGCCTCTGGCTCTTTTTTTTTTTGGATTTTTTTCCACCCAGGAGCTGCTAGAACATCTGGAGGCAAAGTAAGGATGGCTGTGGGTGATTTTTCTGTGGTATCAGAGCATTTTGGGGATGCTCATTCCTTATGGGAAGCCTCCATTTCTGAGGAAGCAGCAGCTCTGCACAGGCAGATTTTTATTTTTTTAAATTTTATTTTATTTTTTCCATCTGAAGAGAAGATTTGGTAGCTGAATTCTTTGGGAATAAATGGTTGGGGTTTTTTCCCCTTGGCATTGGGAAAAAAAATTGGTTTTCCTGGTTGGGCAGAAGAATTTGGGGCAGCAGGTACAGACAGGTTTTGGGTGTTGGTGCCCAGAATTCCCTTGATTAATTCCCAGAATTCTGGATCAATAATAAAGATATTAAACAGAATATAAAATGAAATGTCAGGGGAAAAATGTCTTAAAGTTAAGGCAAACTGTTTAGGCTGCTGCAAAACTCCAGGTGAGACTTGAATGCCATTGTAGCAAGTGATTTATTTAGGGGGAAAATGACCTAAAAAGGACAATCTTGACTAGTCCTGGCACTTTGCATTAAGAGACACTCAGACTTGAGGAACTAAATCAAAAAAACCATCTTAAGCATCATATTATCTGAAAATTTTGTGAATTTGCATAGATCTGAATAAATACTAAACACTGAATGATTATTTTCAGAATTCAGTCATAACAACTGCTTGTTACTAAACAGATAAAAGAATTAGTTATAAAAATTAAATCAGATGTTAAAGACCTTTTTTTTGTTGTTGTTGTTGTTTCCATCTCATTCTCTTTAATAACCTGAGGTGAATCAGCCTGCTTGGAGTTGCTTAATGCCAAAAATAGGCTGCAGAAATAGGACAAGACCTGAGCACACATTGGGGATATTTGCATTGGCCTTCAAAGGAAGCTGATGTTGCAAAAAAAAAAAACAAACCAACCCAAAACCCCACAGAACCAACGAAACAACAACATAAAAACCAGCTGGGGGGAGGAGGATGACACAGAAAAATCATCTTTTCCTGGAATTAAATTCTTTGGAATTCTAAATCATGGAGTTTCCCTCTGTGAGATCAGCTAAGGAAAAATTTGGAGCAGAAAAGAGCAAGGCTCAGCCTCTGCTCTTCCAATTTCCAGCAGCTCAAAGCCAAACCAGCCTGAATTTTGTGTCCTCAGAGGCAAAAACATCAGGAACTTTCTCAGCCCCTCCCTGGATTTGTGCCAAGAGCCTTTTAGGATGAGGAACATAAGTGGAGTTTTGATGGAAAACTTTTCAGATTAATTTCCCCTCACTCTGGGTTTGCCAGTGTTGGGAGCTCTTGCAGATATTCCCAGGTATTTTGAGATATTTTAGCTCAAGGGTCAGTCCATTCACCCTAAAAATGGATATTTAAAGAAATGGCATCAAAAATCGAGCTAGCAAAGACTCGAGGTGCTTTTCTGGTGAGGCAGAAGTTTTATGATGTTTCAGTCAGATTCATGAAGAGCTTCTTGATTTTTTTCCAGTGTTTTTTTTATTTTCTTTAAAAATTTCCACCTGCTCCTCTGTCCCCTTCCCAGCAGCTGCCCTGGGGGACATTTCCATCCAGGTTTTCTGTGCAAATTCCTGATGTGGAAAAGGATCAACTTTTGCAGTTGAATTTTATTTAAACTTAGGTAGGATGATGTGCTCTGGACAGTTCTGCAAGGCCAGTTTGTTTTCTTGTCAAGAAACTGTAGATTATTTGTTTTAATTTTTTTTTTAAAATAAAGTTCTGGCTCCTAAAAGACCTGAAATGAATACTTCATGACCCTCTTAATATCTCCTATATATCCTTTCCTTCTTTGACTTTGTCACTGGGGTTGAGTTCACTAAAAATTTGAAATTTCGCTGATTTTTAACTTTCATGGCTTGTTTGTCTCTGCTTCATCTCCTTCCTATGGGTTAATTATGGAAATCTTCACTTCCCACCTCCCTCCTGGTTAAAGGTATCACTCTGATTTTTTTTTTAACTTTTTTTTTTTTTTTTTTTTTTTACTTTTTATTTGTGTCTCCTGATCCAACCTAATGCTCCATAAGACCAGGACTTTAAATTATTTAAAGTACGTCGGAGCTTTCTCCACTGTCAGTGCAAGTTGTAACCAAGATAGATTTTAAAATATATTTTTCATGAGGCAATAAAATAACCTCATAATTCTGTTTGTCAGGCTTGAAGTGTGTGAATAAATATGGCAGGCAGTGGATATATGGGCTTAATACTTTCAGCTATTGGATATTGCTGTGTATATATATTTTTAAATATTTTTTTTTTCCTGTGTGTGTTCAAGCTGATGAGGAGCAGGAATGAAATAAATTCTCTTATTAATTATGGACTAGTTTGGTTTGGAGAGGACTTTTAAAGATCATCTTGCTCAGCCCCCCTGCAATGAGTTGGGATTCTAAAAGAACCCAAACAACCTGACCTTGATTGTGACCTTAATCAAGGCTGTAATAAAGGAAATTAATTAAACTTTATAGTGCTTGATTTTCAGGGCAGGACTTGGCTGCAGCTGGGGGGTCACAGCCCTGGCAGGTTTGAAATTCCACTGGGGCAGCAGCAGAGCTCTGCTGAATTCCAGGAGTTCTGGAGGCAGTGCTTGTGTGCCCAACACCATAAAAATAAAAATAAAATTCTTCTTTTCCAACTTCTATTTTCTCATCTAACCCTGTTCCTGTTTCTTGTGGATTCATCTCTGGAGCAGGAATTCTGTTTTTTCTGTCCATGTGCAACTGATTGTGGCTGGGGAAAGGAGAAGACAGGGAGTGTAAGAATTTGCTCAGTGGTCAGGGAAATGATGATAAATAAAAAGATTTTGGGGTTTATCAGCAGTTGCTGCTGCAGCTGAGTTAATGCAGGATGGGATTTTTGCCTGACTTTTGTGGTTGAACCAATATTTACAATAAATAATCTGCCTTTTATCTTACACATGCCTATGGGTGGATGTAATTACGCTCTTTTTTACCTTATTTTAAAAACAAAACACACAAAAAAATTAAGCCAATGAGATAAAAATACTTCTAAAATCCTGATTAAATATCTGGCTCATGCCTAACAAATCCTTTTCTGAGGAGGTCCATGCCAGAAGATGCCACTCAAAGCTGCTGCCCTGCAACTGCAGGATTAGGCTTTGCCATAATAATACAGATTTTTTCCCCTGCTTAATATTGAAGTGAGCCTTCCCTTCCATCCATGGGAATGCTGTTACTCAATCCCTGTGTGCTGCCTAATTTTCCCCAGTGCAAAATTAAGCAAAGCAAATCTCCAGGCTTAAATTTATCCTCCTTTTATAGTTCCACTTTCATCTGGGCACAATGGAACCCCTTAACCTGGTGTCTCCACAGGCAAATTCCTGCCCGGAGTATTTGAATTATTTTCCAAACTATGCAGAACGAGTTGGAACAAGACAGAAGGGATTTATTGTGGGATAGATTGGATTAAAGATTAATTTATTTTTTTTTTCCAGTGGAAAATTGTAATATAAAAACAAAACGCCTCAAAAATATTTTGATTTTTGCTTGTTTGGCTTTGTTTTTAGTGGGGTTTTTAGTGGGGCTCTTCCTTGGAGAGCCTGAGGGGATTTTGTGGCTGCTGAAGGGGTTTGTGCTGTCATTTCCTTGAGGCCATTCCCAAATCCTATCCCGTGTCCTGCCTGAGGTTCTACACCCCTGTGGAAGACAGGAAGGGATTTTCTCCAGGAGAATCAGGATAGTCTGGATAGTCTGAAATCAGGATATTCAGGATATTCTGGATTCTGGATATTCTGGATATTCTGGATATTCTGGAATCAAGATATACTGGAATCAGGATATTCTGCATATTTTGGAATCAGGATATTCTGGATATTATGAATATTCTGGAATCAGGATATTCTGGGTATTCTGGATATTCTGAAATCAGGATATTCTGGATATTCTGGAATCAGGATATTCTGGGTATTCTGGACATTCTAGAGCAGAATTCCAGCCCCTTATTTGTGGAGTGTCAGAAGGGGGCAGCCAATTCCTGCTGCTTGCTCAGGATGCTCCAGTTCCTCCTCATTTGGGAAGGACAAACCCCAAAATGAGCTGTAAAGGTAATTTTCAGATTGCCTGTCAGCCCCAAATGCGTTTTTATCCATCAGCACGGTGACTTCTCAGCATTTTATGCTTAATTTGCATAACCCACAGCACCCTGACTTTCTAAGCAACTTTTCCACTTCAAAATCATATTCCACATAATTTATTTCCGCATAGAATTCACGGGAAAAATATTCCACATAGTTTAAACAGTTTAAAAAAAATTTACTGTTGTTGACTCAGGATCTGAACTCCTCATGGTGCTGCTGCACAATTTGGGGACAGCTTTCCATTAAAAATGAAAGTGAATGCCATAAAATAAAAGTTCTCTTCAAATAAACCACCCTGCTCTTGTTTTAGTTCTGGGATTGGGGTAATAAATATTTGGCAGCGGGGTTTTTAGAGGATTTGGTGTCTTGGTGTTTGATGTCTGCTTAAATCAGAGTTTTATCTTTGCCCAGATGAGGGTGACTGGATTTATCACACATTGTCCTGCTGCTTGTCCAGATCACAGGAAGAAAAAAACAAAATGTTTAACTCCCCAGACTTGTAAATTTGGTTTATTTGGTGCTAGAGGAATTTGGATGTGTTTTACCTCATGAAAAATTCCTAAGAAGGAAGTCCCACAGGAACAAAATATTAATTGCGTATTAACTTCTTTACTACCTCTTCTAATTATATCATTACTGTGACAAAGAGGGTAAAATCTTAATTGTCAGAGGGTAAAATCTTAATTATCTTGGGGTTTTTTGGGGAAAAAGGGATTAAGAATTGTAGCTTTTATTTAGATTTTGCTGGCAAAACCAGGCTTGGGGTTGATGGGAAAGCAGCAATGGTCAGTCCAACAGGAAGAGGCTGAAGGAAAAGTGAAGTAAAAATGAAAATGGAATTTTTGAAATGAAAAATAAAGGATAAGGGTGGACATCTAAAGGAGGAGAAGAGTGGTGGTGTGCTCAGTTCATCCTGGGAGAAAAGGTGTTGAATTCCTCCCTGCTCTGTTCCTGTGGGGGCAGTTGGAAGGGAAGGAGGAAAATGAGTTAATTCCCAAAGGGAAATCTCTGGGTGCGATTTGTGCCAGCAAAGCCAAAAAAAAAAAAAAAAAAAAAAGAACTAAAAAAATTCTTTTCATGTTAATTTGATGTGTAAAGGGGCAATTAACCATGAAAGTCTAACTGGACTGGGATGGGTGATCCAGGAAAATCAGAAGTGTTACCAAAGCACTGCTATTGCATTTTTTAGTTCCTGCAGCACTAACTCTAGAAATGCTTCATTTTTCTTTTTTTTTTTCTTCAAATTGTGAAATATGAAAAATTGACTCCATGAACAGAAATTTTCAATTTTAGAGAAGCTGAGGTTTCTCTAAAGCTGCTGTGGGGGTTTGGGCTCTGGGAAACGCCGAGCTGAATTTCCCACCTGGAGCTGTGTGACAACAGAGGTGAAAACGGGGAAATAAAAGAGTTCTGATCCATCAGGGGAGGAGAAAACTTCCCCTTCCCAGAGGAGCTGCTCGGTTGTCCTCTCCCTCAGCCCCGAGGATGCTCAGCAGGAGCTGTGCCCTCAGCAGGAGTTCGTGCCAGGTTTTGGACCCCAGCAGTGAAATATTCCCCTTGGAGGGAACTTTGTGTGCACCAAACCCCCCAGCACCGCCCTCGCTGGGCCCCTGCTCGTCCCTCCTGCCTCGGCAGCTTCCCCTCCATCACCTCCATCACCTCCCTCTCCTCCTGCTTAAAAGTGATTTTTTTTTAATTTTTTTTTTAATTTTTTTTTTTTTTTTTTTTTTTGTAATTAGGAGGGAAAACCTCGTTCCAGGCTGAGCAAGGAAAGTGCTGTTCCAGGAATGTTCCCTCTTAGAAATCCATTTCTTCCAGAGAGAGGTGACACCCCTGACCTGAGAAGCTCACTGAAGAAAATGAGTAACTTTCTGAAGACAAAAAGTGCTCTGTTTTCCAGAGGATTTAAAAAATAGCAATAAACCCCCCTTAAAAATAATAATTGCTGGAAAAACGAGATGTATATATTTATTTTACAGACAAGAATAAGGTTTGCTGCTTGTTTATTGTGTGCCAAGGCCCAATTATTTGATGAAAAAGCTGAATTTCATTATTGAATTTCAGTGTTTAGTCTTTGCAATGATCTCGTGAATTATTCTGATTAATCACCCTTTTCTTTTTTCTCTTAAGTTACCTTCTGATTATTAAAATCCCAAAACCCATTGGTTATCTCAGACTTCTCCTTCCATCAAAAACAGTTTGTCACTTTTAAGGATCCCACAGGAATTTCTCACCTTTTCAAGGCGGAGGTGCTAAAATCTTTTGGAGAATTTCGAATTTTCCCTCAAGTGTTGCCTCAGTGCAAAGATCTTCTCCATTCTTTCAGAGAATGGACAGGGACAGGAAAAGATTTGCTGAAATAATTTGCTTGGTTTTAGAGAATTAGTTGGAACAAAACCTGAAATTTTCTTGGTTAATGGTTGGACTTGGGGAATTTAAGGATCTTTCCCAATCTCAATGATGCTCTAATTCTATGCTCGTGAGTTAATTAATTTTATGAGGGTTCTGCTGCATTTTGAATTTTACTCTTATTAGAGTAAAATTCAAAATGCAGCAAAACTCTTATTATTTACTCTTATTATTCTTCTCTTATTAGGTCATAAATTGTGGTGTGCTGTAGGACTTTACGTGAATATTCCATTGGAATATTTTAAAGAAATATCCCATTTGGTTATTATTGAAATTCAGTGCTAAAATCTGAATTTTGTCTTTATCTAAATTCTTATCAAGGTTTGCTTTTCCTCTTGCAGATGAGCCTATTAATACCTATTTACTTCCTTGACTTTCAGGGCATTTTTCTTTTCTGCAGGAGCTCCTCCTGAAGAGTTTAATCAAATTTAAATGCAGAAAGTTTTTCTTCTCTTTTTCTTTTTGAGGGCCAGGTGAGGAATAAAAACCTGATCTCCTGGGATCTTACTGCCAAAAATACTCCAATGTTGGGTAAAAACTGATTAATTTCTGTTTCACATCCTCAGACCCTCTGAACTGAAATGTTGGTGTGAGATCCCAATTAGAACCACTCAGGACCAACTCCTGGGGGTGGAAATCTCCTTTCTGTGAGAAATTAAGCAAAATACAACTTAAAAGCATTTTGGAATTGGGGTTTTTGTGTAGAAGAAAATGGTGAATATCACATTTGGGATGGGATTTTCACTTTTTAAAGACTTTTTTGAGTGTTTTTATGTGCTCAGGAATTAAATAGATTTGATTGAAAGTCCAAATGTTGCCAGCTTTTCCGAGCAGAAGAGTGACTTTGCCTCTGCAGAGAAAAAGGAAATAAAATTCCTGGAAATTGAGGTCTTAGGGAAAAAAACACCCCAAATCTATTTCCAGAATTCTGCACTTTTTTCCTTGCAGTGATTTTTTCTCCAGCCACCAGTCCCTGCCTGCTCCGTGGTGAAATGAAGACCACGATGACAAATCCCAAGGCTCGGCCGAAATAAATCAGTTTATCTGCGCTGTGTAATTGGGAGATGTCTCCCTGCTGAAGGATGGCAGGCAGTGATTGAGGCACTGATCATAAATAAACCTGACAAAACTGCATTTTCCTCTTCCCCTGGCCTCCTGAAGGCCCAAGGAACAGCATCCAGGCTTGGACACCTCCTTTGGATTGAGGGCTGCCTCTCATTCCAGTTGCACTCAGTGATGATTTTCCCTCCTCCTGAATTCATTTTTAGGTATCATCTGTGCTCTGCCTGCCTAGGAAATATTCAGGAAAGAGAAATAAAGGATGTTTTACTGTGGAAGTGTGTGAAAAGGGATTTCCCTTGCTTTCCGAGCTGGATTCCTCCAAGAACCTCTGGAAAGGAAAGGCCACATAATCCTCTCTCTGCGCCAGGGGAAATGCAGAATTTAAATTTGCTGCAGCACAAACCCACTTTCATTCCTGTAGATTTGCTTACAAATAAATACCTAAAACACTTATTTTCCCTTCACTGAGGGAGCAGCACTGTGATAGCCTGCATTAATTTGCCATGAAATATGAGCTGAAGGTGCTTGTGTAATTTCCTTGGAAAAATAAATAGCATTTTCTAGTGCTAACAGCAGAGCTGCAATGGGTAATCCATTTCTTTGTTATTTTGTCTCAAATTTTATGGGCAGGAGATAAAATTGAATTAATTTTTGTTAAAAGATGACCTTTGGAACGGGCTCCCTGCTGAGTATTTTAATTATTGGAGCAGGTATTCACAGCTTGAGACCAAGGAAGATGGAGTGTCTCAAAGAGAGGGGGGCAAATTAATCCGTGGTGTTGCCTCAGTGAAGTCAGAGCCACTTCTGGAGAAGGAAATCCCAGAAATATCCATTTGGGAATGCCTATTTTGCCCAGGGGACTCTGCTGGAAAATGTCTCATAATCGTATTTTAGTAGTGGGAATTTCGCTGTAGGAATGCTGTTGATAATTTGGGTTTGGGGTTTTTTTTTTTGCTTGGTCTTTTTAATAAAGAGGCTTTAAATTCCTTTAAATAAAATGGATTTAGTAGATTTAGATTGGATATTGGGGTGGAATTCCTGGCTGGGAGGGTGGGGAGGGGCCAGAATGGAATTCCCAGAGGAGCTGTGGCTGCCCCTGGATCCCTGGAAGTGCCCAAGGCCAGGCTGGACACTTGGATTTGTGTTTGGATTGGGATTGGAGCACCCTGGGACAGTGGAAGGTGTCCCTGCCCATGGCAAGGGTGGGATGGGTGATTAAAATCCCATTATTAGATTAAAAAACCCCAATAATTAAGAAATGTGTTCCTTTATCAAAGAATTGGAGACTTTAGACCACGCTTGGAGCTAAAACACCCAAAAAATTGAAATATAAATGTGTCAGTATCCCCCCACAGCCAATTTTTTTTCCCTCTGGATGGCATAAATCAGGAATTTTCACCTCCCACCGTGGTCCCTACTCACCTAAAAGATGCCAGGGCAGCTTTTCCCCCAGTGCTCCCTTCCCTGGAGGAAGACTCATTTAGTCTCCCCAGACTGAATCCTGGAGCAGAGCTTCTGAGGAGCCAATTATTAATTAAACAGGGGATAATTGGATTTAATAGGGCCTGAGAGGCAGAGCAAGGGCCTGAGAACAACGGGATGTGTGGAAAGAGGGAAGCTGGCAGTGGAGTTCTCAGGGATTGGTGCTGGACCAGCGTTATTTCATATTTTCCTTAATGGTTTTGGCACCAGGAGTCAAAATGTGCAAATGAAATGTGCTGGTGACATAAAACTGGGGAGGCAGCATCCACACTGAGGAGGATGGGATTAATTAGGCAGGATTAGCTGACCTCCAAGCCTGGAATAACAGAATTAGGGGAAAATTGAGTAATGCAAGCTCGGGGTGGTGCGCTGAAGAATAATGAGCTGAATTCCATCAGGAGGAGCAGGACCTTCGGGGCTTTTCCTGGGGCACAGGAAGATTTTGATGGGATGCAGGGAGTGGAGAGAGGGGCTGGAGAGTTCCCAGCCAGAATCTGGGATTGTGGCTACCTGTGCTCGTGGAAAAACCAGCTGGGGCTGTTCCTGGGGTAAAGCTGAGGAGTCACTTGGAGCACCAGGCTCCCAAACATCCTTTGTTTGCCTCACAAAACGAATTTTTGGGCTGCTGTGGCAATGTAAGCAGTGAGTTTAACCCTTTAATAATGAGGCAAACGCAGATTTCCCTGCTTGGGAGCCATTTCCTGAGGAAAACCTCAGCCTTTCCCACACAAACCCAATCCCAGCCCTGTTTTTCTGGAGTGCTTTGAAGTGATTAGTTGATTATTTCAGTGTAATTACATTCCAGAAGGAGTTTTGGCTCTGCTCTTCTGAGTAGGTATTATTTGCTTTATGTAATTGTCGAGCTTTGGTTGCCGTGGCGACGGGACAGTTTTTAAATTTAGAAACTAATTTGTTTTCTGTCACTTTGCTCTTTGCTGTTAAGGAGACGAGCTGTTTGCTATTAAATAAAACTTAAAAAGAGAGAGAGATTAAACAGAGATAAAAATACAATGTCGAAAATATCGTGCAGTGTTCACTTGGAGGTGAAGGAGAAAGCACTGGCAAGGCCAGGAGGGAAATTCCTGAATTTTTTGGGAATTAAGGGCAAGTTTTTGTGCTGCTGAGTGGGATATTTTGTGTGTGGATGGGGATAAATCCAGTAGGGCTGCTGCAAAGGATAGGAGGTCTAGAATCCCAAATTCCGGAGTTTATAATCCAAATTTTTTGTTCTCTACAGCAGTGGGGTCACTTGGCCTCTTTAATTTTTTGGCTAAAAAATTTGATTGGATTTATGGGAATTTTGATTTAATTTATGAGAATTTTGATTTCATTTATAAGAATTTAGATTTCATTTATAAGAATTTCAATTTAATTTATAGACATTTTAATGTGTAAACTCAATTTAATGTATAGATGTTTTCAATTATTTTACAGGCATTTTAATGGATAAAATTAATTTTCATTTACAGACATTTTAATTTATTTTATAGAAACGTTGATTTTTAAAAGTTTTAAATATTGTTTTAATTAAAAATTTTCATATTTTCAAATTATTAAAAAATCTCTTATTTTCTCCAGAATATTAATTTTAAAATATATATTTGTATTATATAAATATATGACATTAAAATATTTTATAAATGTATGATATATTATATGTGATATATGATATGTGATATGTGATATATGATAGTATACATTCTATATGCTATATTAATATTTGTGTCAAATGTATAATATATCTTTATATATTAAAATATTTTATATAACCATATAAATATAATACAAACATATATCTTCTCCTTTAAATAATATTTTCATTTTATTTTCCCCTTTGTGAGATGAGAGCAGTGCACAAACCCATGGAATTCCCTGGATTTCCCTGGTGCAGTTTGCTGGGATTTAAAGATCAGGATTATGCAGGAGCAAGAGAGGCCTGGATCTATTTTATGGATTTGTGTGGATCTATTTTATGGATTTGCGTGGATCTGTTTTATGGATTTGTGTGGATCTGTTTTATGGATTTGCGTGGATCTGTTTTGTGGATTTGTGTGGATCTGTTTTATGGATTTGTGTGGATCTGTTTTATGGATTTGCGTGGATCTGTTTTATGGATTTGTGTGGATCTGTTTTATGAATTTGCCTGGATCTGTTTTATGGATTTGTGTGGATCTGTTTTGTGGATTTGTGTGGATCTGTTTTATGGATTTGTGTGGATCTGTTTTGTGGATTTGCGTGGATCTGTTTTGTGTATTTGTGTGGATCTGTTTTGTGGATTTGTGTGGATCTGTTTTATGAATTTGCCTGGATCTGTTTTATGGATTTGTGTGGATCTGTTTTATGGATTTGCGTGGATCTATTTTATGAACTTGCCTCTGGATTTATTTTCCTTGGAAAACTCCTGGGCATGGGCTCAGGCAGTGTTTGTTAGGAGAGCCCTGAGCAGCTCAGGTGCTTTTCCAGGAGGAATCAGCCCAGGCTCTGACAGCTTTATTGGCTGCTGACGTGAACTTGGACCCATCCCTGGAGTGGGTTTGGAAGGAGGATGGGATTGCAACCACACACAGCCCTGAGGTTAAAATCAAATTCAGGGAGCCTTTGGCACATCTTGGATGAGCGTTTTTAGCCAAATCTCCCCAATGCCTCTCCTCGTTTGGCCATTCCAATGATCCGTTCTGCTGCCAAAAACGCCGAGCCTGAATGGAAAACATTGGAAGCACACCTGGAAACACGATTTGCAGGGTGAATTGATGTCTGTGATGCACAGCTGACAGCATCTCTGCAGGGCTGGGCTGCAGCTTCGTGCCCTCTCAGCTTCCCTCTCTGCTCCAGGCCCGTGCTTGTCACAGTTCTCCCCTCCACTGCTCGCTGGCCCCAAGCCTGCTCAATTTATTCAGCTGCCAATGGCACCTCTCCCTTTCTTAAAACACGGGGCCTTTCCAATTTCCAGGAATGTTTACAGCCTCCTCCTAATTTGGAGCAGGTGTTTGAGCCTCTCTCCTCTGCTGTGCAGCAGAAGGTTCATATATTTTTCATTACAGATGAAGATAAATCCTGGTGCTTGGGGTGACCATCTGTCAACGGGTTGGTTCTCCTGGACTATAAATAAAATGGTTTGGGGTTTGTTTTGATTTATTTGATTGTGAACCTGGTGTTGAGGAGGCCTCCCACTTGCCACATGGAGTTTTATGGTTGGTCATTACCAACCTGCTTCATTCCTTGATGGGACTTTTTTTTTTTTTTGTGTTGGGATAATTCTGGTAAGAATCAGGGTTGCGGGAGCGTGAGCCAAAATTTCTTGGGGTTTAATGTCCCTGTTTCAAACTGATGGAGCTCTCCTATGACTCAGGATCACTCTCGTGGGGTGTGATCCAGAATTTCTGAGACAATAAATAAATAATAATAATAAAAATAAATCCTTGGAAAAGGCTGTCCAGGGAAGTGATGGAATCACTGTCTGTAGAAGAGTTAAAAAAATGTGCAGATGTGGCACTTGGGGACGTGGTTTTGGGGTGGCCTTGGCAGTGCTGGGGCATGGTTGGACTTGATGATCTTGGAGGACTTTTCCAACCCTGGTGATTCTGTGACAATGGGGGATCTTGGAAAGGGCTTTTGGTCCTGCTGGAATGATTGTGCTTTTCCAGGGATAACATTAAATATTTTGGGTGTCCCTTGGTGCTGCCTGAGCTCATTATCCCACCCTGCATCTCATCCCCTTCCTTGGAGAGATTAAAATTCCCAAACTCTTCTGTCCAGCTCATGGCATCCCTCATGGTGGCCTCTCTGCTGCTTTTTGGGTAATCTTTTGGTTTTTCAGCATCTTCATCACCTTTCACAACTGTTTTCAGGGCAGGGCATGGATTCTGCACTGAGCAGGACTGAAGATGTTGCAGGATTTGGTTGTGAAACCAAATCTGAAGGGACCTTCATGATGGGCTCCCTCCAAAAAAACCAAAAAGAGTTCCTGATGGAAATCAGGCTGTGGAAAAGGTTCAGAGATGAACCATCAGCCAGCAGAAGGCTGGGATTCTGTAGGGAGTCTGAAATCCAAGTGATTTTGGCAGAGTTTGCTCTTTTCTTGAGCTTGTTTAATAATGGAGAGTCATTAATGTTTCTGTGAGCATGCTAACCCAGCTGCAGCTATTGTGTTTTCGGGAGGGAGCAGATCTTGTATCCCTGCCCCAAGAAATCTTATGGGAAATTTTCCAAGAGCTCATTAACAGCAGAGCCTAAATGTCCCTTCCGCTCCAAGAACGAGCACTCTGGGCTCTGCTTAATTGTTCTGGCAATTAATTTGATACAAGAGCACTTCCAAACGAGCAGGTGGGTGAAGGCTGTGGGGAGGTGAGGTTGTATCAGCCTCCAGCCCCTTTCTGCCCTCATCCCACCCAGAATTATCCGTGCAAACCTGCAGGAGAAGGGCAGGGATCCTGCTGGAGAAGGGCAGGACAGGAGCTGGAATGAAACCTTTCCCATGGCCACGTGTTTGAGGGGATATTTGGGATGGTTCTCTCTAGTTTGGAGGTAGAGAAAGCTCTTCCCTAAATCCTGGCTCATCACAGAGCCTCTTCTGCCTTTCCATAGTTTAGATATGGACAGTTCCTCACCTTTGGAATTGCAGCTGGTGCTTGATGGCTCATTTTTTCCCAGAAAATAGCCCTGAGAAGGGATAGAGAAAGGTGTGGTTTGGTTTTCAGGGAACAACCCCCTCCTCGCACCAGGATTTGACCAGTGAAGGGTCTGGCCAGGTGCAATTCTGTCCTTGCCATCCATGGGTCTTTTTTTCAGGAAGAGAAGAAACAGTTCTTTAAACATAATTTAAGAGATTTTTCAGAGCTTGTCTTACAGTTCAGTGCAAATTAAGATTTGGGAAATGTGTGCTGGAATGAAGGGATCTGGATGAATTGGAGCACTTGGGCAGATTTGAGCACCCCAGCTGCAAAGGAAAGAAAATTCATCTCATCCATCTCATCTCATCCTTGGTGCCATTAACTTGGGGGCTCAGGAACTGGAGTTTAGCTCTTTATTCCCCAGCATGTCTAATTCTGGTCCTGTGGAAATAAAATTATTATTAGCTCCCATAATTCCAGTGCATTTCAGTCAGGGGAAAGAGAACAAGCAACGCTTTTGACTGGTTTGACTGATGGATGCTAGGAAAGAAAATAAAACTTCTGCAAGGAAAGGATAAAAATAAATAATAGGGTTGTTCTTCCTCATGGATTTCTGGGGTAGTTCAGAATAAATCAACTTGGAGAAGTTTGGCACAGAAAATCTCAAGAACAAACATCCTTTTTCTGTGGTCTTACTGCAAGCTAATAAAATAATTTGGTAATTAAGCTTTTTTTGCATTTTGTGGTGAGATGGCCACTACTAGTCTAAAAATTGAAATTTAATGACTCCTACAAGAGACACTTTTGAGGCATTCAGAGGCAGGAGAAAGTTGTCTGAGGGATTTTTGTAGAGTGGCTTCTTACTCCATAAGAATTTTCTTCTATTTTCTTCTCTCCAAGGGCAGGACCTGCTTAGGGCACTAAAGACCTGAATTTTTTTTGACATATTCACTCCCTTCCTTCCCTTGACATGGTGCCACCATCACCAATGAGGTAGAAAGTCTTCAGATCCTTCAGTGTGAAGTAACTCTCCAGTTTCTGCTGATTTTACATCCAAGGGTGACAGTGCCCAGTCTGCTTTTGCTTCCTGGAATGCTCAGAATTTGTGCATTTTGCAAGAAATGACAGAGTTATCTCAGCCTGCAGCTGAGAGCATCTCGCTAATATTAAGCTCTAATTTGGGAGGGTGTTCCAAAAAATCAGACTTTTCAAAAAAAAGAGGGCTAATGGATGGAATTGAGTTCTGCAAAGAGAAAACTTGATAGGAATTGAGTCAAACACCTCAGAAGAATGGAATATTTAATCTCTTCTACTGTGATCTCTGTGTTGAAGTCTGTAACTATTTGAGTGCATTTCAACTTCTTTCTTTTGGGTTTTATTCTCTATCTAGACACATCAGGAAATAAAAAATTAGCTACCTGCTCTTCAAGTGACCAAAGAGGCAGCTGGAGATAAATTACATGTACAGTTAAATTTTGAACAGAATCTGAGCATTCCCTGCCCTCCCTCACCCCAGGGTCCTGCCCAGCCTATCCCAGTGCTGTGCCAGTATTATTTATAATTTATTATACATTTTACTATCCAGCAGATGCAAAAATTCCTTCCTGAGGTGTTCAGGTGACCTGGCAGCAGGACAAACACCTCCCACTCTGCCGGGAACACCCCCAGCAGGGAGGGGATGGAGCTCAGGACTCTCCAAGGTAATTCCATGTTTTCCTGCTGTGGGAGCAGCCCAGCTCTGTGATAAACAGAGCTCCAGTGATTTGGAACCTCCCACTTTACCTAAGCCCTCATATCTTGTTTTGCTTAGCATTTTCTTAACCTTCAAAGAGGAATGGATTAACTTTATAAGTAGGAATGTGCTGGCAACTATCAGGACTTGTGTTTGCCACCCAGAAAAAAAGCTTGTCAGGAGAATAACTTTAGAAGAGGAGGGAATGATTCCTTGCCTAATTATACATTTTAAAATGGTAAATTTATTCCTGCAGATTATTTCAGACAAATTATTCAGTCACCCTCAGGGAGCGCTGGGAAACAGGGAATGCTTGGACTCCTCTGCTGGAACAGAATCCTCCTCCCCTGGGTTATGGGGTGAGACCTTGAGCTGGGATCAGGCCAGGAGAACTGGGAATAGGTGAGGAGCAAAGGATCCCATCAGCTCTCAATTCTCAGTGCTGTAAGGGATACCTCACCTGCAGTGGGTTTGCTGCTGCTGTGCTGATCCCACATCAATCCACGCAGGTTTCCCCCTGATTTAAGCTTTGTGGGACAGCAGAAGCCCCCAGAGTGCCCCCATCGGCTGTGGGGGAGAGCAGAGGGGGAATGGAAACTCCTCTGGGCAAAGTTCAGGAATGATCCCAACGCTCTTTGTGACCTGACAGTAAATCTCAGCTGGTTTGTGCACCTGGAGATTCACCCTTTACACTGGTGCCTTCTCTGCCTTGAAACTGGGAAAACTGGGATGTGCAAGCCTGGGAATCCTCAGGGATGCTTCTAACAGCTTCATGGCACGTGGGCATCCCCTTGCAGGCTCTGGTTCAGCTTTTCTGGGAAAACAGAGCTTTCCCCATCCTGCAGTGAACTTTGCCTCTTGTGTCCAGTAGCTCCATCTGCGTCATTGAATCTCTGCAATAAAACTTGGCATTATCAGTTTTGGGAGAAACTATCTTGGTTAAATTCCACGGGTGTGGGGGGTGAGAAGGAATTCCTGAATTTATGCAGTGGTGGCAGAGAAGTTGTGACCTCTGTGCAAAGTCAGGACGCTGCACACCCTGAAGTTTTAGTGAAGAATTCCCCGTGTGGCTGATTTTTACATCACCTTCCTCCTAATAAATGCAGATATCTGGAATTTTATTCTTATTCAGGCTTAGTAAGGGGGGCATTAGCACTTCTCTGCACGACTGAAACCACACACCCGCGCTAATTCTCACCTCGATTATTGCTCCCAGTTTTCCAGGAGTGTTTTTATCTGCTTGCATTTCATGAAGTTAAAACCCCCAGGAGACTGGAGCCCTCTGTGTGTGCCAACATCAGCCACACCCTGCGGAGGATCTTGATGAGGAATTGTTTTAGAACTTGACTTGAAAACTCGGGAGTTTCTCACAACTGGAGTTTTTATTTCTCACTTATTTTGTCTTTAATTTTTTCTGTTTGCTGTACTTAAAACTGGCATAACTCAACATTTTCCTCAAGTTTTTTACTGACCACAGACACGGAGATTCAAAATGCCACCTGATCTAAAGGCAGAATTATTTCACTCTTGACTATTTTGGTGTTGGCATCAACAATTCAGTGAGTAGAACTAAAATCCTGCCAGCTCCTCTTTAGGAAAGCCTGGGAGTGTTGCAGTCTGAGGTTAACTGGAGTAGCTTTTCTCTCTTTCCTGATTTTAATCAATGCCTCAGGGCATTGCATTCGGTTCAATCAAGCAGCAGACAAAATGCAATGCACTGCTAACCTCCAACGCCTGTGCACCAAGTTTCTTCATAAAGTATGCATGCAGAACACAGAGCTGTAATGATAATGATCCTCTCTAGGTTATTCCATTAAAAATTCAGCATTTTAGGGTCTGTAGGCTTTGATTTTGAGATTTTTTTTTTCTTTTTGGTAAGGAGTTCCAAGGATTTTCCTTTTGTATTTGTTTATTTTTTATGAGCTTTCCATTAGCATATGAAAGTCATATTAACATCCCCTGTGCTGAGCACTCACTTTAGGTTTGTTTCTACTGCCGGGACTTATTTAGCTGGGACAAATGCGTAATAAAGGCCTGCAGATGGCATTCTTGGCCAGCCTTTAAACCCAGTCCTGGCTGCACAAGCAGCCTCCCTTTTTGTGCTGATGAGGGAGATAAATCGGAATTTGGGATGCTGCCTTTCCCCGTGCATGTGCTGCGTATGCTGGGTGAATCCATTTGGGGCCCTGGCGTTTCTGCAGAGGCTGAGGCTGATAAGAAGCGCAGGGAGCTCTCCTGATAACTCCTGGAATCATTCCTGCCGCTGCCTGTGTCTGACACCGACACAATCCGCGGTTAAATACGCGCTCCCTGCCACAGCCTGGGGCACCGAGGCAGAGGTGCTGCTCCAGCTCCTTTTTTTTTTTTTTTTTTTTTTTTTTCTGGAGAATGTTTTTTTTTTTTTCTTTTCCAGGTAGCAGAAGGGTTATTGCTAGGAATACATAGCTGGTTTGTGTTTGCACTCCCGAATTTGCAGCACAGTTACTAAAGAGAGTGAGGATGGGAAAACCCTTCCAGAGCTGGGAGTGCAGCAGCCGTAGGATCATGGAATCATTTTGGTTGGAAAAGTCCTCCAAGGGAAGTCCAACCTTTGACCAAATACCATAAATCCCACCAAAGCATATCACAAAGTACCCCCATGAGAGCCTATCCCACAGGATTTTTCCCAAAATGCTCAATCTATGGACAGTGCTCTGTGGGATTGGGATTTAGGGAGGGTTTAAGGGAAAAACTGGGAAGTCAATGGTTTTCCCAAACATTTGAAACTTCTTTCTGGCAAAAAAAGGTGACGTTTTAGCCTGACACTTGCCATAGTTCAACAGCTTCCAGGGAACCTCCCTGTCATGTTTATTTCCCAGTGATGGAAATAATTTCCATGGACCCTGTTTCTCTTCCTAAACGTCTAGATTACTGTTGTCCATAAATTGATTTCTGTGTGGTAGGAACTATTTGTGTGTGCATTTTGGGGGCTGGCTGCTAATTCCCTCGAACATCCTGTTAGCAGGGCTCTGTCCTGCTCTTTGATCCACTTTTCCTGGGCAGTTTCTGTTTCTCAAACCTGAGTTAAACCCATTTTATCAAACCTGGGTCTTTTCTACTTTTTACACAGAAGAACTGTGAGCTGATTGCCAACCAGGATCCTACCTTTGGATAAAGAGTTGAAAATCACATCAATTAACACATCCTTGGCCCGGACACAGCAAATGGGACCAGGGATTGAATCATGGAATTATAGAATAATTGGGGTTGGAAGGGATCTTAAGGATCACCCAGTGCCACCCCCAGCCATGGCAGGGACACCTCCCACTGCCCCAGGCTGCTCCAAACCCTGCCCAGACTGGCCTGGGGCACTTCCAAGGATCCAGGGGCAGCCACAGCTGCTCTGGGAATTCTATTCCAGGGCCTCCCCACCCACAGGGAGGAATTTCTTCCCAATATCCCATCCATCCCTGCCCTCTGTCCATGTGAAGATATTCCCCTGTCCTGCCCCTCCATCCCTTGTCAATTGTCTCTCTCCATCTTTCCTGTAACTCCTTCAGGGAGGCCACCATTGGGTCACCCCAAATTTTCTCATCTCCAGACTGGTTTATGATGTCCCAGCAGGAGATGCAGCACAGAGGTTCTGCTCCCCACATCCCAACCCTGCCTCTTCCTGGAGGTTTCCTTTGCACGGAGCCTCTGAAAGGGTAATTTTCATATAAAACACTCAAAATTCTGGCTGGGCCAGCTGGTGCCAGGTCAACAGCAAACCCCATGTGTGGAAATGAAAACCCTGAGTAGGAGAGAAGAGAGAAGAAATATTCCTTTGTTAGCTGAAGTCAGAGTGAAATGTCCTTAATGGACAGACACAGCAGGATAAGACTGGGTAAGGATGAGCTACAGTTTGAGTAATTTTATTGGATATGATTGACTTCCTTTGAGGGTTTCTTTCGTGGCTTCTCTTCAGGAGCCCTTGTTTTAATTGTCAGATGAGCTGAGCAGCTGTGCTGAGGTGCTTGTGCAAGGTCACTGTGGGCTGTGCTGGAAGGAAAGCAGGAAAAGGCACAAAATAAATTCAGTTTTTGTTGTTGTTCAGACACAGAGGGACACAGTAAAAGTTTTCAGAAGGCTCCCTTTATTATGGCAGCATGCTTTCTTTTATACAGTTTTTACGAGTTTTTACAAACCTCATGTGCAACTTTAATTGGTTATTAAACCAATCAGAATACCTTTTTCTACCAAAAATAGAATACCTTTTCCTAACCAATAGAATAATTGGTTATTAACTGTTTATTCTATTGGTCAGTAAAAGGTACTCTACTTGTCCATCCACTCTATCTATTCTTGGATTGTTTACATATTTTCTTCACTGATTCTCATGGACACATCCCTTGTTATTACGGGTGCATTTGTTTTTCATCCTCAGAATAAATTGTTGTGTTAAAGGAAATTGTCATTCTCAAAACAGCTTCATATAGGAAGTTGCAAACTGCTTGTTAGCTGCACTTAGAAGAAATGACAGCCCAGCCTTGGCCCCTTCCACAGTTTTAGTCTTGGGTTGTTTCTGGCATTGAGCTCTGGGACAAAACCTCCAGGAGGAGAAGAGAGAAGAGGAGAAGAGAAGAGAAGAGAAGAGAAGAGAAGAGAAGAGAAGAGAAGAGAAGAGAAGAGAAGAGAAGAGA